>JAVHLU010001567.1:0-28399 GCA_036785755.1 Colletotrichum ledebouriae
TATATAGCTTTTTATTCTAATTATTAAGTAGATTAGTCACTTTTTAGTCACTTTTAAGAAAAATTTAAGACTAATTTGACTAATTATAGTTTATATATTATAAATATAATATACTTAAGAATTAAAACCTATATATATATTATTTAATTATTAACTATATAGTTATAAATTTATTTTATCTATTTTATCTTTATATTTAATATATATATATTTTCAAAAAAGTAGTGTCTTTTGACTAATTGACTAAAATCGTGACTAATTCCCAACCCTGGGCAAGCTTGGGCCTCTCGAGTGGCGAACATGATATGGGGCACACCGAGCTCACCGAGACCTCATTATGAAGCTGTCACTGTTTCTGTCGAGCCTCACCGTCGCCCCACCTTGAAATCCGACGTCACTTCAGGCGTATCATCCTGCGGTTGTTAGAGTTTATGCTTCAAACACAACGCGGGTGCTGCGGCTGCTTAACGAAATTCCCTTGCTTCCATGCCATAACTCCGGGCAGCTATTTCTTGCTGATGATAGGCATTGCTGCTGCTGCTGGGGGACTTTCGACGCTTGAGTCTTGATTGGCCCCGCAGTCGACTTGTGAACTTCGATCAAGCTTCGATTGAGCTAATGCATAGAACTAGCCTTGATCAACATGACTAAGGGCATGCGGGGAAAAGGCAAAGCTATGGAGGCTTGAGTAAGCTGGAGGAACTTTAAACCTCATTCATCATAGAAGTTCGGTAACGGTGGGCGTCAGATTTACTGGACAACTGGTGTAAAGGTGAGCAGAGTTACTTGATGAAGAGGGGGACTCCCCCAACGAAGGAAGCATTCCGGGTGTAATACCGGACAAAGAAGGAAACCACTGGGCGCAGACCAATCTGTAGGCTTTGGGTTCCTTACCTAGATGGCTTTCGTCACTTTTCTTAGCTATAGCCTGCGGTACCACACTGGGAACCTTGGAAGAATCGAAATGATGGATCGCATATCAAAGCAGATGGCGATTGGTTCAAGCCAACGGGACTTCATTGTAATATGCCCTCAATTTGTTGACGACCAACTTGTGATGGTGGTAGCTTGCTTCCGCAGCTTTCTTCGTTGGAGAACCACAAAACAAGCCATCAGAAACAATCGCCCCTGTCCCCCAAAACTAATATGCATTGCATTATATCATTCTGACTCGCCTTCCCGCGCGACGCGCATCTCTTTTACGGCCCGACACCTCCCATGTAAAGGGTGACGCTGGAAACCGGCAGCGTGGCTATCCCATTGAAGGCCATTCGTCTCAGCTCACCAGGCAATCTTTTTCGATACAACATTAGCTCTTCCTTCACAAGTCCACAGAGTGTGTTGGTGAATCCGGCTCCACTGACCGAGACATACCGAGAATCGTGCTCGGCCCTCTATCTTTCTCTTCCCGCGCGAAGACGCCCTCGCTCTCGACCTTCCATCCCTGAACTCCACTAAACTGCACGAACTGAACGGCCATCTCCCACGCTTCGCGATCGGCCGCGTCGCCGCTCTCAAACGTCTTGAGCTGCAGCCAGGGGCTTCCTGGTTCGGGATCGAAGAGTTCGCGAAAGAGCATGGAGTAGGACGTGTTGCGCTCCATCCACAGGTCGGCAATATCGATGTTGCGCATCTCGTTTGGATCCTGTAAGATGTCGTTTCGGGGCACCAGTTGTACGAAGAGCCGGTCGAGGGGAACAACGTTCTGCACGAGAGTATTGAAATGGCTGGAGAGAGGGAAGATGGCAACGTAGGAGAAGTCGCGGATGGACGGAGCGATGAGCGGCTTGTCGTTGGGATACTCTTCCGCACCGACGAGGGCTCCGAGAATGGAAGGCGGGCGCTTGAGGTAGTATTCGTACGTTTTGTATACTCGCGTTGATGAGCCTTCGTTGAGAAGCATGGATTGCCACGGGCGGATCGTGAAGAGGTCGCACGGGACACGCGGCTGTTCTGGAGTATCGTCCTGTGTCTGTGTCGCCTGGCTGGAAGAAGGTGCTTCTGTTGTAGCTTTGTGCTCGGTAGTAACGGCCTTTTTGTCTCTCCGTGAGAGGGACAGAATATGCTGCGGCATGTCGAAGTTCCACGCGTCTCCCAAGAAGAGCATGCGCGACAATAGTTGCGCGAGAACCCGTGGCGAGGCGATGATAGTAAGACGTACAGGATCGACGTATGCGAATAGTGTCTTCCACAGCCAGTTGTAGTCCTCGCTGTACGAAGCTTTGCTGGCGAATCCAGTCTCCATCAGCTCGACTGCGCTGGCGCCCTGCGTGGATATACCGCCCATGGCATCGTCGACGAACATTATCACAGTGTCGACGTAATTTGTCAAATTGTTGTTGCCGAGGAATGAGAGTAGCTCAATGGCTGATGCCGGGTCGCCGGTCTCCTCCATCAGAGGCAGCTCGAAGCGGTCGAACGTCCAAATGACATGGCGGAAGAGTAGAGGCAGGACGGCGCCGCGCCATCTCTTGCAGACCAAGGACGAGTTCTTCAGGTCGCGGTCGAAGAGGGGATTCTCGAGCATCAACGAGTTTGGCTGATCGTGGAGCCTTGAATTCGATGGCGCGGGCCTGTCGAGATGTGTGAACACCTGCGACAGGATCTCGTTGGGAAGATTCTCGACGGTGAGTGTCATTGTAAATCCTCAGGCTTGCTATGGAATTTCCTTAATGTCTCGTCGAACTTTTGTTTTTCCCTAGATGCGTGGGCCGTCTTGCTCTTGACGTATTGTTAAGTTGGTTTCCCGGGACGGTTTCGGCCGAAGCGAGTTTCAAGATCAGACGAATTGCGGTGGTGCCAGCATGCAATAAGCCGGGACAAGTATTGGAATGCCCTCAGCAAACTATCATGAATACATATAAACAAGAAGTTGCCTCGATACTGAAATCCTCGGGTGCTCGAGTATGAAAGACGGACTTGAGAATAGAAGACTCGGCTGGGATGAATGTCACCGCGGGGTGGCTTTGTTGCTGCGTCATCGTGCCCAAGTAGTGCAGGTACCTAGGTCGTGTACCTAGGTAGGAACCCTGGGAATCGCCACAATTAACCCCACTCCAGCTTTCTGATAAGATAACGATCGAGCTGCTCACTGTAAGGTCACTGCTCTCGCAACCCACGCGTGCTCTGCAACTTATACTAATAGGCAGGGATGTCGCCAAGACCTATCCCTACCCAGGGATTCTAAACGTTAGTTCGTAACCTCTAGTCTATAGCTTTTAGGATGAAGTATTATTAGTTTAAATACATAGAGTATATATTCCTTATAGAAAAATTAGTAAGGATAATATACCTCTAGTATTAAGATTTCGCCTTATAATCTAAAATTCTTCCCTAAGTAACTTCCCTTCTAATAGGCTGCTTAAGAAGACCTCTGAATATTATACCTAGAATCATTAGTATAGGACTGCGCTAACGTTTAGAATCCCTGGGTAGGTATACCAGAAGACATTTTACTCTAGTATCTCATATACCTCCATAAGGATTAAATACGTTAGCGTCGTCCTATACTAACTATCTTAGGTATAATATATAGAAGTCCCCCTTTACTTACCTAATAACCTATATTTATAAAAGATATTATATAGTAAAATTATCTAGGCTTTAGTTATTATAACTATATCCCTTCTACCTAATATTCTATAAGAGGAATATGCTCTAAGAACATTAGCTATTCGGAATTTGTGCGGTTATAATATAGGCTAAAGTAATATGCTAACGTTTTTAATCCTTGTGGAGGTATATTTTAGCGCAGCAGGGTGCCCACTTTTACCAAGATGTGCTGAAATCGCATAGGACAGTAAAACAGTGGAACGCTAACATTTGAGATGCTGGAGGAGGTGTACGCCAAAACCTCATTCCGGTTCTGTGATTATGAGAGAAACGCCTGTCAGCACTTACACATGAACGGCTTCGATCCGCCCATGCAACCCTCATGCGAGTGCAATGCAGGCATTACTTGCTTATTCTTCAAGCGGTAACCGCTTTGTCTCCACCGTGGTGCCTTTTGCAGTGTCCCACTCACAAACAGAAGAACAAAATGGTCGACACAATAAAACTGGCAACGACACGAGATCGTGATTCAGCGGCCGTTAACGGACTTTACCATCTGCCGTCCCACAGAGCACTGGACCTCGTCAGCCATTACAAAGGCGGGGAAAGCGGGGACCGTGATTTTGATGGAACGGCATGACATCGACGGACGAGGGGTTGAATAGGGCCAGATCGAACCCCTCAACCCGGGCGAATTCTGCTGAAGTGGTCGTTCAGGTGGTTTCGCTTCTGCATTGCCGAAGTACCATTCCGTTGGGAAACAAGGTAGTCCCAAGTTTGCTTCTATTTAAGTCAGTCCAATCTCAAACCACCCTCGTTCTCTCGGGAAGATGCAATTCCTTAGTCCAGCTGTAGAAGAATCCGTCATGGCTGCCAAGAACCATCAGAGACCACCATTCCGCGCCGAGCACATGGGCTCGCTGCTGCGACCCAAGGCTCTCACGCAGAGGCGCGTTGCTCTCGACGAGAAGAAGGCGGTCGAGATTGCCGCGGACGAAGAGCTGAACCGTCTGGAAGAGGAGGGCGTCCGTGAGATTGTCAAGAAGCAACTTGACCTCGGCTTCCACGCCATCAATGACGGCGAATACCGTCGTCACCAGTTCTGGGGCAACTTCTTCCCCGGTCTCGAGGGTTTCGAGGAAGTCTCTGCGCCTAGCTGGGATATCTTCCGCATGTACGTGCCAGATATTGCAGCTTTCAGTAAGTCACCTGGCGCAAGAGCAAGTCATTCCTCGCCCATAGCTGACGCCAACGGTTCCAGTGGAGAGTGACCACAAGCCGGGTGAAACGATCCTCTGCACCGGCAAGATCAAGCACAAGGGCAGCACCTACCTGAGAGAATGGGAGTTTCTGAAGAGCCTCATTCCGCCTGAGAGGGTCAAGGAAGCGAAGCTCACCCTGCCCGCACCCGAGTGGTACCACCTCCGATACCAGAAGGGACACGCGTACCCGAAGGAGGTCTACGCCAACGACGAGGAGTACTTCGCCGACATCGCCAAGGCCTATCGCACCGAGCTGGAGGTTCTCTACGATCACGGCGTGCGTAACATCACCATCGACGACCCCAACCTGGCATGTAAGTTCTCCAAGCCTCTCTTCTTGTGAATAACTCACCCTGACACGATGCGTCTCAGACTTCTGCTCGGAGAAGATGCTCCAAGGATTCAAGGATGCAGGCGAGGACTCCGACGCCCTCCTGCAGTCCTACATCAAGCTCCACAACGACTGCATCGGCTCTCGCCCCGCCGATATGCACGTCGGCATCCACATCTGCCGCGGCAACTTCGCCTACTCCCGTCACTTCTCGGAGGGGGGCTACGACCGCATCGCGTCCCGTCTGTTCAAGGAGATCAACGTCGACACGTACTTCCTCGAGTACGATACCGACCGCGCCGGCGGCTTCGAGCCGCTGAAGGAGCTCCCCGCGCACAAGAACGTCGTCCTGGGCGTCATCACGTCCAAGTTCCCCGAGCTGGAGGATCTCGACAAGATGAGAGAGCGCGTGTTCCAGGCCGCGGACTTTGTTGCCCAGGGCGCCGGCCAGACGCGGGACCAGGCCTTGAAGAGGATGGGTGTGAGTCCGCAGTGCGGCTTTGCCAGCCATCACCTGGGTAACTCGATCACGCACGAGGATATGATTAAGAAGTTGCATTTGGTGAGACAGCTCGCTGACTCCATCTGGCCTGGCGAGCCTTGAATAGAAACATCGGATGCGCCTTAGTCGGCGTTGGGGGGGAACATGTGTGATGATAACGACTGGCGAGAACGGTGGCGGCGTTTCGAAGTGTGTGAATATGTAGGCGAGATTGAATGGGGGCAGGGGCGGGCTTGTCGTTCATTGCGACTAGTTCGAGTACTCTTTCTACTGCTCAATTGCAGTGGCTACGTGTAATATATAGTATTCGAATCAATGACCACTTGTCGTGTGCGTTTTAAAACAGCCATTGCTCAAATTCAGGGTATCTTCTCAGCTAAATGCTCAATGACTCCGCCCAACGCCGGTTACAAATGCTTGCCTAGGACGACTCGCCGCCTTCAAAGTGTTTATCGGCATCGAGATTGTGGCTATGTCTGCACCAAATTCCCGCCACCTCTATAGCCACCAGGCTCCCAGGGTTGACGTGCATGGTTTCCTGTACTCAGATGTCTCCATGTCGCCCGAGGTTCTCAATCATACCGGCAGAGGTTGCGGGTTATTCCCAACAGTCTTGTACAGCTCGCGAAGCTCAAACTCCTCGTGACCGCCCTCGGGGACCTCCCCCACAACCCTCGCAGGCTGCCCCGCGACAACACTGAAGCTCGGTATGACCATGTTGGGCGGCACGACGGTGCCTTCGAGTATGCGTACGTAGTCCTTGACGATTGCGAACTCGCCGATGACGCACTCGCGACCGATGTGCACGTGGGTCCCGATCGAGGCGGCCTGGATGATGGTGTGTTGGCCGACGAAGACGTGGTCGCCCATTCGGAGGGGCATGTACGTGAAGGCGCTGCGTTCGAATGAGCAATCGGTCAGCCACGGTCCTGCGGGGGAAAAGAAATTCCGGTGAGAAGGCAAGCTACTGATCACTCACCCCTTGTACATGCGCCCTGGCGGTCTGAGGACGGCGCCCCTCGAGAGGAAGCAGTATCGGCCGATCGCGACGGCGGTGCTGTTCGCCGGGGCGCCGCCGCCGGAGGGCTGCACGGAGCGGGCTAGGTCGCCACGGATCATGGCCTCGGGCTGGATGACGGTCTTGCCTCCCAGCATGATGTTTTGGGTTCCGACCAGCGTCGCCTTGCGGGCGACTTTGTTGCCGGTGTCCTGCGGGCCGGGAGAGGGGGCGTCAGTTCTGCGGCCATCTGTTGGAACGGATCGAGGTCACGGTGGGATTTGACGTACGGTCTCGATGTAGTCTCCCTTTGCCGGTCTACGCGACATGTTGTGCAGTTGTGTCGTCGATGATGTGCGCGGTGCGGAAGGATTCACAAACGGCTCCGGGAGGACCTTTGGTGCGCCGCAAGAATGCCAGGGAACCGTCCCGTTGCACAGACCCGCCGACTGCGGAATTGTTGCGCTCCCCTGTCAGCTTTGGGTTTTCGGACTGCCACCGCCGGGCGCCGCTGCCCGTCGCGGCGTCCTGTAGCTAAATTCAACGGTTCTATTGGACCGGAACATTCGTGCAACTCGCTTCCATCATCAACGCCGTGTTGGACAAGACCGTTTTGAGTGTGCGAATTTCTTCCTGGATCAGCTCAGGTATCCTCTCAAATGAAAGTGAGCACTCTTCAGCGCGCCTCCCGTGCTTGATTTCGGCCCCTATAGCTTTACCCCTGAAAAATCTCAACGCACTCTTCAGTACGCCTTTGCATTACATCGCGCTAGCCATGGAATATAGTAGTGTCCACGGACGTTATCCAGACCTTACTCGATGTCAACCGCTGCTTATTATAATCCTTCTCTTAGCTAGAAGCATTTCATCAGCCTTATTATTACAAACGGCCCGGTGCAGAGTAATAGAGTTAGTATAGTTAGGTATAGCTAAGGTTAAATATTCTTCTCTAGCCCTCTAACTATTAGATAAGGGCTAGGGGACTTATCTAGGGGTTACCTAGTACCCCCCTATAACTCCTAACTCCTATAGACTTCCCTAACTTAGCTTATTAAGCCCTTTTCCCTATAATATTATCCTAGCTTATAATATAATCCCCCCCCTCTAAACTAGTCTACCCTTAGACTAATTTACTCTATAGTTATCTAGAGAGTACTTAGTACCTCTCTATAGGACTTTATAACCTCCTAGTTTCTATAGGACTAGAATTTAATATCCCTTATTCTAGTAGTATAACTCTTCTTTAGATAGCTAGGTAGCTTAGAGGAGTTATTAACTAGTAATAGGGTACTTATCCTCTACCCTAGCTACTCTTATAGCTCTTATACCTAGGTAATAAGGGATTATATAGCTTAGAGGAGTAATAAGCTAGTAATAAGGCTAGTCCCCTTACTCTAACTACTCTTATAGCTTTATTTAATAGGTCTAGGACTACTTAGTAGTTATCTAAATAGTTATAGCTAAACCCCCTTATAAGGGCTACTCTTTTCTTTATAGGGTTATATTAAAACGTATTATTACTTAAGCTCGTTTTTATTATTTTAAATTTACCCTCTAAATTATTATATTTTCTGCTTATTATTATATTTTTAGCCCTTTTATAAGTCTAATAAGGGTATTCTCCCTCTAGGGATAAAGAAGGTTTTTATTATAATATAAGGGGTTATTAGTTATTATCCTATAGCTACTTAGTACCTCCCTATCTATAGTAAAGTTAAATAAAGTTAAATAATATAATTATTTAGAGATTATCCTCCTTTAAGCTATATAAAAAGCTAGTTTTAATATTAAATTAAAAATATATAAATATTATTTAAAATTCTACCCTATTAAAATCTCTTTTTCTTACTTCTTTAGATTTATAACTACTATTAATACTAATAAATTACTATTAGCCTCCTACTCCCCTACTAATAACTTTATCTTAATTACTATATAACGAATTTATTATTATATTATCCTCTACTACTAATACTACTAATACTATTAATAAAGCTCCCCTCCCTACTATAAGTATACTCTAGGGGTACCCTTACTACTAGTACCTCCTAGCTATAGCGAAGTAGGAGCCCCCTAAGGAGGATCTCCCTTATATTAAGCTCCTTATAAGCTTAATTCTCTACTTTAAGAGTAATAATAAGTTCTAATCCTCCTCTAGTACTTATCTAGTACTTATCTAATACTTTACTAGTTTTAGGTTTTAAATTTACTACTAATTTATTTATTTCTTAGATATTTTTATTAAATATAAGTATTATATTAAAATAGGTAATAGTAAGGCTTATATTACTATATATTATACTTAATACTTTCTATTTCTTATTTACTAACTTATTATAAGCTACTTATTATATATTAGGCGCTATTAATAAGATTAAATACCTTATAAATAAAGCTAGTTCCTAGCCCGACCTTTAGGTATAATATATTAAAAACTAGGTAGGTCCCTAGTACCTCCCTAGTACTATATTACTAGTATCTAATTATATTTAAGAGGAAATCCTCGCTACTTAGCTTATAATTAAGAAAGCCCTCTAAGTTAAGAAGAACGAGGCTATTATAATACTTAAGAAGTATAAAGCTAAGGAGGCTAAGATCTCTATAGAGATAGAGAACTACTAGGTAGTTACTTTAGAGGATATAGCTAGGTATTAGTAGCGCCTCGCTAAGGAGGCTAAGAAATAAACTAAGTTATTATATAAGTAGAACGAGGAGCTCTGCTACTACTACCTAGAGATAGAGTAGTTAGCTAATAAGTAGCTAGATATATAAGATATATAAGCTAAGTATACTAAGGAGGTAAATAAGGCTTATAATAAGGTAGTAAGTTAACCTAATCTCTACTAATACCTTACTAGTACTCCTCTAGTTAGTATTTCTAACTTAAAGTAATATCGCGAGGTTTTAACTACTCTATTTATTTTAAGGGGAGATAATAAGGAATAATAATAATACTAAGGGTACTAGTACTTAATAGATTTAAAATTTTTAAGAGCGCCCCTAGTAAGCTACTAATAACCTCTAGGTAGTAGTTAGTTACCTTTAGGTATTTTTCTAGTCTCTTTCTGCCTTATTAGGGGCCTTTAGGCTAGTAAATTAAGATACTTAGCTAGCGTGCCCTATTTCTACCTAACTACTAGTTACCTATTAAGTTATCTATTAAATTATATAGTAATTATAACGCTTTTACTTATAATTAGGCTTTGTAATCGCTTTATAAGTCTATTAATATATTATATTATAGCTCCTATAAATTATCTAGTTTGCTATAGCCCTTCTATTTAATAAGGTACTAATAGTTATATCTAGGGCCCCTATAGGTAACGATATAGTCTACTATATAGACGTTATTATTATTATTAATTAGGATATCTTATAGTAAAATAGCTAAGCTAAAAAAGGGTTCTAGTTATATAAGCGCGAATATATTATAGATTTAGTAATTTTTATCTATCTATAGCTTATACGCCTATCCCCTATTAATTACCTATTAGATCCTAAATAGGCCTAAATATTTATTAGAAAGTTTATAAGAGGGCTACCTCTACCTAATATTTTTTATTAAAAATAGGACGAGGTCTCCTATAGTGAAAATAATAAGGGTCCTCCTCTAATTATAGAACTTACTATATATATTATTATACTTCTAAAGTAAGTTAGTAATAGCTAACCTCTAGGTAAGTAGGCTATAGATTCTCTTATATATTACTAGAACTAAAACTTTTAACTAGGGTTTAATATCGTTAGGTCTACGAGGGGAATATCCTATTAGTAGTTTAGTAGGTAACGTCTTAGTAGCTTTATAATAGGAGTTATTATAAATAAATTAAGCTAGGTCGAGCTATATTACCTAGTTATCCTAGTTAATATTATAGAAAGTCCTTAAAAAGTGCTTAATACTCTAGTTCTAGCGTTCTATTTAGCTATTAGTTTAGGGATAGAAAGTAGTACTAATCTTCCTCTTAATAACTAGTAGGTAGTATACTTTAGACTAGAAGTTACTAGTAAATAGTAATCCCTAATTAGATATAATAGCTTCTAGGAGCCTAAATATAAGGAAGATATATTTAATTAGTAGCATAGCTAACCTATTAGTAGTAAGTAACTCCCTAGTAGGGATATATAGGGAGTATTTTATAAATCGATTAATAATAATAAGGATAGTATTATAAGGCTTGTTTTTAATTATAAGTAATAATAGTAATTTAGTAATAAAGTTAATTAATATTTACTTAAAGGGCCTAGTAAGTACTAGTAGGGGTACTAGTTTACTATATAAGGGGTAGTATCTTAGCTTTATATATTAGCACGTTATATATATCTTAATATATTCTTTAATATCGCCCTTCTATACGTTCTAGAAGAAGGATTTTCTAATCCTCTTTAGTATCTTAGTAACCCCCTAGTAACCCCTAGATAGTTTATTATAAAAAGCTCTAAGGACTTTATTTTAAAGTAAGTAGTTATCTAGAATATATAGCCCTCCCTAGTATCTTAAGGTACTAGTATTATCTAGTAACTACCTTATACCTCGCTATTCCTACTCCTTATTAATATAAAAGGGGTCTTTCTATTAGGCTTTCTTAACTTATTCCTAGAGCGAGGGTATAAGTTACTCTAGCGAGGTATTTAGTAGTTAGGTACCTTATTACTACCTAGTACCTACTTTTTAAATAGTAGTATTATTAAAACGTTATAAGAAGTCTTATAGGAGCAAGTCCCTAGCTTTAATAATTTCCCTATCCTCTAGGGTATAGTTAGGTCTCTAAGATAGGCTATTAGCTAGGTTATAGCGACCTAGCTAGTATTTAATTTTAAAGTTAAATATTAATAGGTCTTATAATAGCTAAGCCTAGTAGCTACTTAGTATCTTCTTATTAGCGAGGTATTAGTAACCTAGGTAGTTAGTAATAAATCGGATATAATACTAGGAGTAAAGCAAGTAATACTACTACCTTACTACTATCTCTCTAATAGCTAGTAGCTCTACCTCTAGCGTGCTATATTATAATTACACGCCCTTAAGCTTCTAAGATATAAATACTACTAGTCTCTATATATCCCCCTCTAACTAGCTTAATATTACCCCTATTATAAAGTCTAATATATTAGTTTTAACTTAAATTAGAAGTATAGGATTAAAGTAGCGTAGTATAAGCGCTTCTATAAATAAAGCGTAGAGCTAGTAGAAAGTAACTAGTACCTCCCTAGTTATTACTAGCTATCCCTTAGCTATATTAATAAGTTAGTTAATAAGTAGGCTATAAATCTTAGAGTAGTTTTTAATAAATCTCCTATAGAACCCTATAAATCCTAGAAATTATTAAATCTCTCGTATTATAGTAGGTACTAGCTACTTAGCTATTACCTAGACCCTCTTATATTCTATAGTAACTCCGTTTATTAAGACTATAAACCTAAGGAATTTAATCTCCTCTTTATAAAATTTATACTTATTAGGGTTTATATAGAGGCTATTAGCTTCTAACTAGGTAAGTACCTATCTTATAACCTCTATATAGGAGTTTATATTATTAGTAAAAATCAAGATATTATCTAAATATATAATATAAATAACGTTAACTAAGCCTATAAGTAACTCGTTAATAAACGTCTAAAAAGTAGTAGGTATATTAATAAGCCTAAATAGTATAATATAATATTTATAGTAGCTATATTATATATAAAATACTATTTTCTACTTATCTCCCTCCTAGATCCTTACCTAGTAGTATATATTCTTAAGATTAAGCTTAGTAAAGTACTTAGCTCCTAAGAGCTAGTTAAGGATCTTATTAATTAGAGGGATAGGGGTATAGTTCTTAGTAGTTACCTAGTTAAGTCCCTAGTAGTTTATATATAACCTTAACTTACCTCCCCTCTTTAGGATAAATAGAATTAGTACCCCTACTAGGCTTATTAATAGGTAAATCTATCCCTTTTATAAGGCTTTATAGATATAGTCCCTTAACTCTTCTAACTCCTTCTTAGCTAGTAGGTAGATAAGCTTAAATAGAGGCTTAGTTTTAGGCTCTAAGTTAATAGGGTAGCTCCTAGTAATCCCGAACTCTAGTATAGCTCCTACTAGGTTAATATTAAATACCTTCTTAAAGTCCTAATACTCTAGTAAGATATTTATTTTAATCCCCTTAGTATCCTTAGGGTCTTAGGTATCCTCCTAGTAGCTAGTAGTTAATATATAGTTAATTTATAATACCCCTATAAGTACTACTTTTGCTTTATTCTTAATATATCTAAGTTCTTTTATAGTTATAATAAGATAGATATTCTTCTTATATAGGGGAAAGGTCTAGCTTAACTCCCTCTAATTAAGATTAGGGCGCTCTACTATATACTAAGGGATACCTAGGATAGTATTATAACTATTATTATTACTAATCCTAAAGTTATATAAAGCTATTTACTAGACGCCTACCCTATTAGTTATCTAGGTTACTAATTTCTATATACTATAGTTAGGTCCCTTAGATACTTATATTCCCCTAATAGGTTCTAACTTATTAGCCTCTAGTTAGGTATTAGTTATAATCCTCTAGTCTATAATATTCTTATTAGCCTTATAATTAATAAGCATAGCACTAGTCTTCTAGCTACCCGCTACTTAGACCTATATTATCGCTTTGATATAACGTAGCTAGTCGCTACCCTATTAAACTGCCCGTATTACTACCTAGTTCTCCTCTAGTTATTTACTAGGGTAGGGTTTTCCTTTATAGTAGGGGTAGTTATACTTCTAGTAGTATAAGTACCTTAGTATAATATAGCCCCTTTTCTTATAATTATAATAGATAATTTCCTTCCTAGTATCCTAATCCTTAGTATCCTCCTAGTAAGTATTAGTATTACTATAGCCCGAGTAAGTTTACTCCTTTAAGGCCTTAGTTAGTCCCTCTAGGTTAATAAGTTAGCTCTCTAGTTATTACCCCTTATTATTAGCCCCCTAGTCCCTTACTAGTACCTTATATATCTATATATTAACTATAAGTTTAGTATTTCTAGCCTTAGTATTAAGGTTAAGCTATAATTTTAATAACCCGTTCGCTATAATATAATATTAGAGCTTAGGGTCTAGCCTAGCTATTATATTAGCTACCCAGATCTCCTCTAGTTATTAATAAGGGCTCTCCGCCTTAATCCCCTTATAATAGTTAATAAAGCTCTAGTATAACTATCCTAGTTACTAGTAGGCCTATTTAAGCTAGGTTTATATACTAAGGGTCCTAGACCCTATATTAGCTATACTATTAGCTAACTAGTCCTTTATCGCTACTTAAGTAATATCCTTCGCCTTATTATTATAATTAATAGAGAGGTATAAGGTTTATCGCTTTATTACTAATCCCTCTAAATACCTAGTAGTAAATAGTACCTTTTCAAGGTCTAATATAATCTTATTTATCTTAAATTATATATTAAGGTTAAATATAAATTAATTAAAATTAGTCTAGGTACCCCTTTTATACTTAAGTATTAGAAGATACTTCCCCTAGAGCTCTAATTAGTACTTCTTTAATTTACTACTAATAACTACCTAGTAAGTAGTAGGGTTAGTTACTAGGGTTAATAATTAGCTAGCCCTTAAAGCCTTAAGATATTCCTATTTATACTTTAGCTACCCCTTCTTTTCTTCCTCCTTAATAAGCTAATCTAATTTAGCTTTTATTAATTAACTACCTAGTCCTCTACTAGTACCCTTACTACTATTCTATTTAATAGGTATCTTATCCTATATTTAGCTATTTAATTACTCCTAGCTAGTAGGGGATCTTAATAGTAATATTATATTTATCTCCCTAATAAACCTATAGGTAGGTATTATATCGTTATATATCGCACTACTTTAATAGTCTATACCCCTATTAATATAGGTAGTAGAGAAGAATATATTATAAATAGCCTAGTATAGAGTAATAGAGTTAGTATAGTTAGGTATAGCTAAGGTTAAATATTCTTCTCTAGCCCTCTAACTATTAGATAAGGGCTAGGGGACTTATCTAGGGGTTACCTAGTGCCCCCCTATAACTCCTAACTCCTACGGACTTCCCTAACTTAGCCTATTGAGCCCTTTTCCCTGCGACGTTATCCTGGCTCGTGACACTTATATTTACGAAACCTATGATTCACTAAAATAGCATACGATGCGGCGGTGACTGCCCGTCGACGTGAAGAGCTCGTTGACCTGTTCGGTCTGTTGATTTATTTTCAAGGCATCCCTAAACACTGTCACCCACTACAGGCAGCTTCCACGATCCGGCAGTAATATCTTAGTGGGGCAGCAAGGCCTAGTGTAACTTCGCTAGAAAGGCCAGGCCACGATCTCTCACCCCTTTGCGACTGAGTCCTACCTGCAGCATTCGTCATCGAAGCTGGCAAAAAGTGAAGATGCGGCCAGTGTGGATTGAACACACGACCTTCAGATTGATTGATTGAAGTTCTCCGGATCCAAGACCCGCTTCAGTCTGACGCTCTCCCAACTGAGCTATGTCCGCCGTTCATCTTCAGACCCACTCGATCTCCATTCTGTCATGAAGCCCAGCCCGGCACGCGCGTCTACATTCGGTAGTAAGGCAGACAGGAGCACAGCGCAAGAATGTGTGAAGCTTGTGACAACATGACGTGAATAAACGAGTGAGTACTAAAACAAAGTCACCCGAGGCCTCGCCCACACAATTGCGTCAGTTTCCGCTGTAGGCAAGTGGCCCAATGACGCCGGCTTGACCATGTTTGTGTACACGCAGTGCACGTCGTGGGTCTTCGGTTAGTGGAAGACCGGAAGTCTGTATTAAGATGTTGTAGTCCAATCTGCTCCTCAACCTGCAAATCTTGATGCAAGATGCTTGCAGGGCTGCATGAGTCAATATCTACCGTACTAGATGGATAGCATTTACCCAACTTTTTTTTTCTCTTCTTTTTTTTTTGGGGGGTTTTTTTTTTTTGTGGTGTTCATTAGCCTTCAAAGACGAACTATCGCAGCCGCCCGTTTTTCGATTTGAGCTTCACGCAAAGTGAATATCCATGACTCATGGATAGTTGGTTGGGAATTTAACCGAGGCAACTTGGCTCTCAGCTTAGTGAAGCATATACGCAGGTCCGTTGCCGAAACTACAGATTCCAACCTGTCGCAAGCCGCGTGTAAAGGTCCGAAAGATTACCCTTCTTGGAGTAAGGCATATGCCGAACCTAATTGAAGCGACTTCTGCCTGAGAAAGAAAGGCATGGCTCACTTGAGGTAGCCGAGGAAGATCATCCATTGTTGCAAATCATCTCTAGTGTTGACTTGATGGAGAAAAGTGCTGTTGAATCAAAGTTTGTTCAGTTTATCACCCCAATCATCACTGAAAGTTAGGTGGTCTAGGCTTGCAATCGTGTACTTTGCTGTTTTGACAAGCATAGTAGCCTCGTTAATGAAGGTTTCGTTGTTTCCTGCCTTGATTGTTCGGTCAATATCCAATCATAGAAGAGTTGCGCTCCAGTTACCACCAAGAAAACCCAGATCATCGATTGAGTTTACTCAACTAAACATCCTGCCCCGCGAACACTCTTTCAATATGTTTTAAAGGGGTTTAGCCTGAGCAGCATATGGCTTATTACATCCTAATCTATCCACGTACTCGGTATCTTCAAGACCAGTGCTTTCTTGGCCCATCCACCAGCTCTTGCATATCCTCAACATGAAAGGGTTCTAGGGCAAGATGTTTCACCGGGTTTAACAATACTTCACTAGTCTGTTGTTGTTCTTCTCGTTGTCAACCAACACGCCACGCTCGTTTCCCAAGCTATAGAACTTTGCCAATCTCTCACGTTGCTGCGATGCTGTATGTACGGCCATGCTTTAGTTTGAAATGTCTCAAATAGCACCGAAACCGAATCATAACCCTGCAAAGAAGCACATTCTGGCCGATGTCGCTTACTTAGTCTTACGCATGCACATCAACGATTGGCTGTCGAAACACTATTTCTTGCGTATCACAGGCGTTTCCCTGGAGATCTGGTCTAATCCTGCACGCAAAAGGGGTAGTGTATACTGACTTCTATTTCTGGGCCGATGCGGCAGTGCCTGGTCGTCGGTGGACCTGCAGCTGCATTGTATACGGCATCGGAGCTTTAAACTGCCTCAATTCGACAAGACTTGCCCCTTCTTACGGTCCTCACTTGGTTAACTCTTCCTACTTTGAAAAAGCTGTCTATTAGCAAGCGAACAGTGGTCTCTTCGCAGGGTATCGCACCAGTCAATGGAAGATCGAGTGGTAATGGACTCAGAGAGATGTAACATCTGCTCTTGACTACGGAAAAAGCTCGCAAATCCCATTACGGATACTGGCTACTATCATATTGGGTCGTTCCACCAACCTCTTGCCGATGCCCCTTGTTCAGGCCATGATGCTTTGCTGCGCTTTCTCCGAGAAGAAGCTGAAGAAGAGATATCGAGCCATCTAGCCCGGAATGACGATAAGCGCAAAGACGCAGAGGCCGAAACTATTGGCGAAGAGGCAAAGTGGCCAAGTCTTCAAGGTGCCATTATTGAAGTCGATGGTTATCCTGAAGACAGTACAGCTGATGGAAACGACAACGCCGAAGATCTTGATCTTCGAAAACACCCGCACATAGAAATCTTCATCGATCTGGAAAAAGGTGATTTTGGTGCGGTAGGCTTGCTTGAACATATCATCCTGGCGAAGCAACAAAACGAGCCCGAGGAGCCCGGATACGGGCGTATCTTGGATCCAGACTAGATGGATTTAGAGTCACCGAAACGTGGGATACACGATTTATTGAGAAACGTCCTATAGGGCCACATTTATAGTTACTAAAGAGCTTGTTCTATTATAACGAGAATAGCTATAACGTAGTTACTTATAAATATAGTTAGAGGAACGACCCCTAGAAAAAGGTTGCTCTAGAGCTAATGTTAGTTATATACTACGCTAGGAATAAGTAATACTAAAAGTATTATAATATACCCCCCTAGATATAGTAGGAGCTAGAAAAGCGCCTAGTTATATAATATCCCTTAAAATACCTAAATATAAAGCAATATATCTATAAATAACTTATTAATAAGCCTATTTATAAAAGAGATAATAAAGTAAAGTTATTTATATTAGGTATAAGTAAAGTATAAATAGTTATAGTTTTCTACTTTTATAACTATTGCTATTATTATTATAATACCCTTTATTTACTAACTCTTACTAATAATAGTAGAATCTATTATCTCTTATTAGCTTAGGTAGGGTAGCTATTATTATATTAACTCTAAAATAAAATAACCTAGCTACCCTCTTACCTTCTTAACTCTTCCCTATATATAATATAATAACTATATATATACCTAACTTGTTCTAATAACGACCTTATTACGCGCGCGCGCGTATACTTATATTATGCGACGATCTTAAAGCTATTATAATATAATAATATATTTATAAATACCTCTTAAAAAAAAAGACTAGCTAAGCTATAGCCCTTAAGAAGGCGCGCGCTACTAAAAGTAAGAATAAAGCTAGGGGTAGAGGGGTGCGCCCTCCTCCCCTAGAGAGTAATAATAAGGTTATATATATATTATTCCTTCCTATTATTAATATATAGTATACTAATATATTATATAGTAAGTAGGAAAAAGTAGAAATAACTTATAGAGAGTAGCTCTAAGGGTAAGGGTTTATAGCTTAAGAAACCCTAGGGTTACTTTCTTAAGTAATTTAAGAGAATAGCTTATAGTACGTTATAATCCCTTTATTACTATAACTATATATTAGAATATTACTAACCTCGTTATTATTATAATCCCTAAGGAGATAGATAAAGAGGAGGGTACTAATAAGGGTAGTTTAGAGCCCCCTCCTAGCCCTCCTCCCATTAGTAGAGATATAGAGGTAGAGTAAATACTTCTATTTAATAAGTATTACTTTTAGTATATTTTAAATAAGCTCTTAGGCTTATTAGATAGAAAGTACTCGCTTAGTAAAGTAAGTAAGTATAACTACTATTATAAGGGTAAGGTGCTTTATTAATAAATAAGTACCCCTATTACTATTATAGCCTACTAATATACTAAAGCTAAGACTTTAGATAACCTAGTAGTTAGAAAAGTAAGGTTCTATATACGCTTCGTTTCTATAACTATCTTCTAATATAACTTATAAACCCTCGCTTATTAGAGAGCTACGCTCTGTAAGGCTATTACTATTTAAAAGGAGGAGATTATAATAGTAAAAAAGGGTAGTAATAATAAAGGTTTAGGTAGGGCTCCTAAGGTAATAGGCGGTTCTAGTATATATAGTATTATTACTCTATCTCTTGCCCTAGTTTTATTTAAAACCCTAGCGGTTAGTATAAGTATACCTATACCTTATCTATATACTAGCGATATAGCTATTATAGTACGCTATATAGTTAATAGTTTTATTAGTATATATTTACTAGAGCTATTACTACTCTTATATAATATCCTAATAGATTAGTATAAGTAAATCCTCTGAGGTTAAGTAGTAGAAGATTAGCGTTTTAAGGTAGCCCTTTAGAGTAGATTATATTCTTTTTACTCTTATAGGAGTAACTTTAAGCTCCCTAGCTAGTAAGCTATAAATTAATTAAGAATTAGGTGCTACTAGCCCTCTTATATTTATTTAAAGTATCTCTTATTTATTATAATTATTCTCTATATATCTTTTAGATTAAGGAGCGAATAGAACTATTTAGATTTCTTTTAGTTAAGAACTTTTATAAGACTATTAGCTAGTATATTATTTATTAGTATATATACTATACTAAATAATCCCCTAGTATATTCTTATTATAGCTATATATTCTAAATATTAATATACTATAGCTTAGTTAAGATTTATTCCTTTTTACTTACTATAAGGCGAATTATCTATTAGTTATTATAGTAAATCTTTTAGATATCGCTAAGTTTAAGAGTAATATCCCTAGATAGCCTCTAAAGAGCGATTATCTCCTTAGTAATATATTCTAGGCTTAGAAGCTCCGCTTCTATTATTAATATTATAACTATAGCTTATTAAGTAGCTTTTTATTAGATTAGTCCTCTAAAGAGCAAGATTATATACCCCTAAGATAACCTCTATATCTCCTTCTTATTATTTATAAATAAAGCATTACTTATAATTAGTAGTACCTATTTACCCCCTAAGTTACTAAAGCGTATTACGAGGTAATAAGTATAATATAGGTATTATATAACCTAGTTAGTAATAGCCTAATAATAAGGAGCGGGGTTTATTAGGAATCTTAAGAGCAGGGAGTATATAAAAGCGATATAGCCTCTAGCTACTGCATAGTGATTTTACCTGTTTAAGTGCAATAGACCTTCTAACTCCGCGCCTCCTAATAATACATAGCCTTCGGTTATATAATTATAACTTTCCTAACTATAGCTGCACTTATACGTACCTATTATACTAGTTAGCCTTACGATCTTTAACTTTATATTAATAATAACGTGGTTTTTAATTATTTAAACTACGAAACTATCGACTTTTCCTCTCGCGCACTACCCGCGCTGCTAATACCGCCTCTATCACCGCTTCGTCCGCTAGCTATGCCGTCGGCGAGCTCTCGCGCGTTATTAGCGTTAAAGGGCGTGCCTCGCGCGGGCTTAGCGTTTTTATACGCGGGGTCTAGTGCTAATATAGTTAAGGGATAAGGATAAGGAAGAGGGAGAGGTATAAAGCCCTGCTCGTAGTAATAGAGCTTTTTATACTTCTAGCTATAAGAACCTCTTAGGAAAGACCTCTTTAGTTAAAGAGTTACCTCTTATATAGTAGTATTTATTTTTAATACCTTACTAAAAGGTTAACCTTTTAAGTTAAGGAGTTATCTTATATAGTAGCTTTTATAGTACCTTATTAGAAGGTTTAGCGAGGGCGTTACTACGAGAGCCTTAGTAGCTTATTTAGCTCTAATATAATTAGCCCTAGTATAGCGCGCGTCCGACTTCATATAATATTTAGAGGGTTTGCTTGCGAGTAGTAGGAATATATAGGGTTCCTATATTATTTTCCTTAACTAGTAGAGGGTATAGGTTAAAATACCTATATAATATTCCTTGAATTGTACTTACGAACTAGGTGAATTTATTATAGTCTTTTTGCGAAGGGGCTGCGGCGTAATTCCGAACTTAATAAAAGCGATATTAAGTTAGATTATCATAGTAATATAGAGTATAAAGCCGATCTTCTCTTAGAAACTCTTTATTTCTAATAGTGTTACTACTACTTTACTCTTTAAGAGTAGTTAGTTTAAGAGGGGGGTTACTAGCACTCTTAAGTTAAGTAAATCGAACTTCTTTATAACCCGCTTAATATATTAGTTATAAGAAAGGTATATCTTTTATATAGCTTAGTTATAAATAACCCTAATTCTAAGATAGTACTTAACTAAGCCTTATTCTTTTAACTTATATACTTCCTTTAGGCTAGTAATTACCCTCTATATTACTTCTTTATAGTTCCTATAAAATAGGATAAGGAAGTTATTTATATAGAAGATAATAAGAACCCTCTTCTTAGTTAACTAGAAGAGATATAGGTCTTTACTTATAGGTATAAGGCTTAGATACTAAAGGGTTAAGGAGAACTCCTTATACTAGAGTAGTAATATATCCCTTACCCTATAGAGCGCGTAGCGTAGTTTAACGTACTTTCTAAGGTACTTAAAGCTATCTAGTAACTTATAAATAATTAGGTCTTTATTTAGGTCTTAAGAGGCGTTTAGGAATATATTAATAATATTAAATTATTTAACTTCGAGGTCGAATTATATAGTAGTTACTATTACTACCCTAAAAGTATAAGTAGCGAGGGTTATTATATAAGTCTATTTAAGGGGCGACTTCTCTTACTAATCGCCTTGAATATAGATTCTTACTTTATACTAGTTAAGGACGTTATACTTATTAAATTTATAAGTAAATACCTACTTTAAAGGGATTAGTCTCTTTATTATTATCTCTTAATTAATAACGCGCTATATATCTATTTACTATAATTTACTTATCTTAACCTTAGCTACTTCTTTAAAGCGAGTTTAGAGCGCTTATAGGAGGTTTAAAAGTTCCTTTTATAAGTATAGTAGCTTAGTAAGGTTATTAGTAGTAAGACGTTTATAGATTATTATAGTTATATAAGCAGGCTTTATACTATAAATAGTAATATAAATATAGCTATAGAGCGTATAGTACTCTATACTAGCTTTTAAAAAGGCTTTCTACTAATTAGGTATAAAAGTCTTAAAGAAGCTAGATACCTACTCCTGCTCTATATAGTACTATAGTAAGAACTAGTAACTAGAGCGGGACTTACTCTCTATCGTTCCTAGTTATAAGTTACTAAGTAGTAGATTATATAGTCGTTAGCTTTAATAAGTTTAGCTATAATCCTCCTAGTTATATACCTAGTTAGACCTCTATTTAGTATTAGCCCTCTCTTCTCTATTTTAATATAGCTATACTAGTAGATGTAAGGGCTTCCTATCTAAAGGTTCGTTCTTATTAGTCTTACCTACTTTAGAAACATATTATAAAGTAGGGAGTAATTTAACTATAATATAGTTTTTAATTTATTCTCTTTTAGAATTAACTTCTTTAATAGCTTTATATATACTATTTATTTCTAATATATATACTATACCTATTACTCTATCTATTAAGGCTAGGCTTTTATCTAGCTCTAGTATAGGATTAGGGGATAATAGCTACCCCCCCTTCTAACCTACTTATCCCTTTAGAAGTTTTAGGATTCTTCTATTTAGAGATTTAGTTATAGGAATAAGGGTTAGTATAAGTAATTATTTAGTTATAAGTATTAATATAGCTTTATCCTTATTTATAACGCCTAGGATCTAAAGTTTAAAGTTAACTTATAATATAGGCTCTTTAATCTCTTTTACTATCTTATAGATAATATCTTCTAGAATAGCCTCTTTTACCTTATCCTTTATATAAAAAGTCCGTTTATTAAATATTATATTCTATATAATAATAACTATTTATAACATAGGGATCTAGACCCTATATAGGTTATAGGCGTTTAGAATATATCTTACTAGGTATCTAATATATCCCCGCGGTATTACCTTAAAGTCTCTCTTATTAATTCCTCTCTCTCGTTCCCTCTTAAGGGGGTATATATAGTAGCTATAGGTATATATATATCCCTAGTAAGGGCGAAGGTTATAGGTTAGAGTTGCTTTATTATTAGGTTACTACTAGTAAAAGTACTAGTAGAACTACTCCTCTTTAATTTATAATAATAAATACTAGTTATAGCGCTTAAGTAGGCTTATATTATAAAGCGTTGTTACTACTAGTACTATCTTAGCCTATAGTTCTATGGGTAAGCTAGCTATAGTAAGTATCTTAATTATTTAAGTTATAACTTCCTAACTAGCCTATTCCCCTCTACTATTTAGTTCCTTTATATATAGAGGGGTTATTTTAACTTCTATTCCTTCTATATAGGTCTAATCCTTATATCCTATATAACTTATAAGTAAAATTACTAACCTCTTAATATCTTATCTAATCTTATAAATAGAAAATCCCTTCTATTAAGATACCTATTACTTAAAGGTATATAGAGCGAGTATAACGCTACTATAGATCTTATTAATATATAGGAATATAAAGAGCTAACTAGTATATTTATCCTTAATAATAAGGAGCTACTAGTTCTAGTTAAAGCCTTTAGAGTAGTTAAATAGATCCTATATAATCCTATAATAAGGGCGTATTACTTTATCTTCTACTATTTATCTTAAAATTAGCTATTTAGTTTATATAACTACGTAGTATTAGTACTATAGGCGCGTCGGGCTTTTAATCCTTACCCCCTAAGTAGTATATACTAGCTACTCTAGAGCCTTAGGGCTAAAGTAGCTACTTTAGAGGTACTTAAATATCGCGTTATTACTCTAGTCTAGTAGTAGTATAGAAGAGGTATACTTATATATTATAAGTATATAGTTTATAATATTAATAATAGTATTAATACTTCGGGGGATCCGCTTAGGAATAGAGTATAAGGAACGAGGCTTATATTTAAGGAAGGCGAGGTTTACCTTCCTAATAAGTTTCTTAATTATAACGCTATTTCTATAGGTTTTAAAACGAAGTATATAGTTATACCCTAAATATTAGATACCTATCTTTTAAAATAATACTTTAGAGATAATATTAATATAAAGGTTCTCTATATATCCTATATTATAGAGCATATAGTCCTCTATATTTATACCTTTTAAGCTATTAAGAGCGTTCTTAATAATCTATATACTCTTTATAATAATTAGGTATAAAGCTATTCTAGAATTAACCTATTCTCTATTATAATACTTAATTAAGGAGGGGATAAGTAGGGACTTATTATTTATAAGGTATATCCCTCTATAGTTATCTAGGATTATAGACTTATATAATACGTAGGGTCCTAAGTAGGGGGTTATAAAACTACTTAGGTGCTCTTTATCTAAGTTAATTATATTATCCTTAACTTTATTTAAGAGGGCTATATAGAAGGTAACTATTACTATATTAATAGGGTAGCTAGGGGCTATATTAGATTTCTTAAATAAACCCTTATTACCCCCTTTATTATTTTAGTAGTTCTTACTCTTATAGGGTATAGCGTATAGCTAGCCCTTGCGAGCGAGTTTAATATAAAGATTAGCAAAGTATAAGTTGCTATTTAACTAGTTATGAATCTAAGCTACTTATATATCTATTACTAATATATAGGGACCCTTCTAGTAATATCTAGTTAAAGTAGCTTCTAAGTAGTTATAATTAATACTTAGCTATTAATAGCTTAACCTATATAGGTACTATTTACTACTAGATAGGATACTAGTTATAGGAATACTTAATAAGTTAGCCTTATTTATATAGCTAGCTAGCGTTATAAAGACCCTAGCGCTTTAGCCTTATAATCTTAAGTAGAGTATATCCTTATATAAGAAGTGCTTAAATATATCTATATATTAGCTTATATTAGAGAGTAGGGTCCCTGCTCGCTCCTATTTAAGGATATTTATAATCTTTATATTAGCTTAAGTAAGTATAAAGTAATAACTTATTACTTAAAGAAAAGTTTTTAAAGCGAGGGTACTACTTACCTTAGGAAGCTTAAGCTAGATAGTATAAAAATAAACGCCCTTAAAGTCCTTAATCTAGGTATTAGGATTAATACTCCTATTTACTTTCTCTAGGACTTAGATATATTCCTTTTAAATAGTAATAAGAGTACTAGCTTTACTTAAAGCGTAGTAATATTTAAGATTAATAATAAAGCTATAAAGGGTTATATCCCCTTTAGTAAGAAGTTCTATATATATAGGTATAATAATATTATAAGTAATAGTCTCTATAACTAGATAGTTAATCTATTTAAACTCTTAGTCTTTATAGGTTTACTTAGATTCTTATATAGTAAGTAAATAAAAGTACTTTAAGTACTATTCCTATATACCTATAGTATTCTTATTAATTATAACTAAAGTAGCTAGAAGCTAAAGGGGTTATAATTTATTTATTATTTATATCCTAGTAATAGACTTAAGAGTAATCCTAGAAGTAGTATTAGTAATAGCCTTTTTTAAAGCCTCCTAGTTAAGTAGAGCGATATATTAATTATAAGCGCTCTTCTCTTATAAGTACTAGGTATTAATATCTTAGTTTTACTTAGTAATATATATATTAAGAGTTAGGGTTTCTAATAAGGTCTTACCTAGGTATAAAGGTCCCTTAGGGTTATTTAAGTTAATATACTTCTAGATTCTAATAGCTTAGGCTTTAGCTTAGATTATAATATACTAAGTAGTAAAATCCCTATATATAGTTAGGTAGTATAATACTATTATTATAAGAGTATGGCTATAGGCCTAAACTAGGAAGGGTTAGAATGCTAAAACGTAGGTATGCGTAGTTATATTAAACTATTACTTAACCTTCTAGGTCTCTAGCTTATAGAGTTTTCTTAAGGGTATATATATTTACTACTAATTCGCTAATATTTTACTAATAGCGTTAGCTCTATACTATATACCCGCTATTATTCCTTATAATTACCCCCCCCTCTAAAGCCTTAGTCCCTAAGGCGTACTAGTAGGGTAATATAGCTCTACGTTATCGCAGATATTATTACTAACTATAAGGTAGTATCTCTACGCTTTTATTATATTATTTACTCTTACCCTCCGCGCTAGATCTAGGTAGTTATAGTAAATAATATATTATCGTTTTCCTAGCGCGTCGTAGGTATTTTTAAATTTTAATTATTACTATTATTTTTTAATTAGTTACTAATAGTTATATAATTATTTAGTAGTATATAACTAATAATTATTTAGCCTTATTACCTAGTAACTTAAAATATAAAAAGGCGTCTTCTTTTCGAGGTCTCTAACCTAGTTAGAATTTCTCCTTTTTATAATCTTTTTTAATCTAGCTACCTCTCTTATTTTAGTACTTATTTCATAAGCTTCTATTATAATTATTAAGTTCTCTCCCTTTTTTCTTCTAATCTCGTCTATATCCCTTTCTAGCTTCTCGCTAATAGTTCTCTATAATATCTTATATTATATATATAGGCGCGATTCTTATAAAATACCTCTATAATCCTAAGATTCTTTCTAGCGATCTTACTAGTAATACTAATAATAGCTATCTTTACCTTAGCTATCTTTATAAAATATATTAGGATATTATCTACTTTTACTATATATATAGTAAGTATATATAGAAGTACGTCAATTATAACTTTAATAAGAAGAAATACGCTACTATAAGTCTCTACTAATTCGCTAATAGGTTACTATATATTAACGTTTTTTAAGTCCCTTAGGAGCTTTAAGGCATAGCTTAGATAACTTAGAATATATTCTACTAGATCTAGATCTAGTAATATAATAGTATCCTAACCCCTTTTTATTATTATTATATTCTAGCTACGCTTAGTAACTATTTAATAGTATAGAAGTATATTACTAAGCTTATCTACGATCTTACTACTAGTAGTAGTAGCTATAATATAGAGTAGCTTTAGCTCTAGGAGCTCGCCTTAATTTATAAGTACCTCGCGCTTAATATCCTAGTCTATATAGGCTATTACTTACTATTCCCTTGCTAATTATATCCTACTAACTACTAGTTTTTAGGTTAGTACCTTTTATAATAGTATTAATATTCTTTAGCGCTTAAACGCTAACTAGCTAGTATATATTTATAATAATAATCCTATTAACTACCTCTATAATAAGATCGACTACCTACTTAATAACCTTTTAATAAAGCTAGTCCCTATAGGCGCTTATAAGTATAATATTGCTTTTTTCCCTAGGTTTTATAAGGAGCTTTAGGAAAATCTTACTAAGTATTAGAAAGGGCTAGAACCGATAGGAACTAGAAAGATAATAAATAACATAGCTCTACCTATAAATAGGTAAGAATATTGAGAGTAAGCTTAAAAGATATATAGAATAATTTATAGATCTAATTAAAAGAGATTATCTAAATTAGGCGCGGATTTACTAAGAAAATACTAAAAAACGAGGTATAGGGTTATTAAGGTACTAATTATAATAATATCTATACTATCTTCCTATCTACTACGCTCCTCTCTTCTATACTCTACTCTAGAATCTTCTTATAATAGGTCTATATACTAAGAGAGGTTTCTAAAAGTTATATAGCGAAGTCTATTTTATCCTATCCTAATTATCCCCTCGAGACTTTTTATAATATTATAAAAGAGAGTTTTAAAAAATAAATAAAATTATTATATAGAAATAGTAAATAAACTCTATTTATAGATCTAATTTATTAATAACGTCTTCTAAGTAAGTAATCTTATTATTAAGAAAGTCCCTTAGGTTTAACTATTTTCTACTATAAGTTATATCTTAATAATAACCTTATTACCTCTTCCTCTTTATTATACTCCTTATCTTACTCTAATCCTTAGTATAGCTAAAACTACCTACCCTATCGCGCTAGGTATAAGGAGTTATAATAGTACGCTCCTTTAGGTATATTCTACTCGATTTAATTCTACTAGTTAACCCTCTACTAGATATAGTCTATATAGCTATAATTACGCTTATTTAAAGGACTAGGCTTCTTAGGATATAATAATATATCTATAAGTATAGTTCTTAGGTATTACTTAATAGTTATATTATAACTCGGTATCTATAAGACCTATAACTAAAGCTAATATCTAAGGTATTTAAGCTTATTATCTAGTACTTTAGATAAAGCAGACCTAGATAATACTAATAATTTATAAATAGGTTAAGGAATATCCGCTATATAAAATAGTATAATATTATTATTATTTCTAAAGTCTATTATATTATTATCTATAAGTAAAGGAGTAGGAGGGTATAAAGGGAAGAAAGGTACTTTCTTAAAGTCTTTTTAGCTTAATAAAGTATCTTATAGAGCTATACTACTATTAATAGTTAAGTTATAGAACTCTATAGTAACAATAGATATATATCGAGTAACTAAGGGGATTTTAGAGTTAGAGAATAATATACTATTACTTAAGGTTATACTATTAAAATATAGAGATAGTAATCCTTTTTAAATTAGAGCTCTAGCCTATTTAATATATTAGAGGCTATATATAAATCTATCCCTCTATTAAACTAAATTAACTATATAGGTATTAATTAATAGGAGCTTTTAGAGTTATAGAGGGGCTCCTATCTTA
>JAVHLU010001568.1:0-28390 GCA_036785755.1 Colletotrichum ledebouriae
TCTCCTTAATACTATTAAATTCTCTACTCCTCCTTACCTTATTATTACGCTTAATTCTATACCTATAGCGCTTATATATACTTAGATTATTATATAAGTAACTCTCTTAAGTTTTATAGAAGAAGTAATTAGTATAAGGAGTACCTAGTATTAAGATATACTTAAAGTACGGTTTATAGATATAAATACCTAATATAGAGTTCTTAGTAGTATAGGCCCGCTCTTTATAATAAATATAGGGTACTATATTATAACTACCTTAGGATTAAATAAATAAGCTATATATAGCTACTACGCGCTAAAAGACCTTTATCTCCTATAAGCTAGTGAGGAAAGTAATAGAAGTATAGATAAAGACTTAATAGCGGAATTCTCTAGACCTCTTAGTTACTTTAAATATTCGTTTAAAGTCCTATTTACTAAGATAAGCCTTCTAGAAAGCTAGCCTTATTACCTTAGTAGTCTTATTAGAGAATATCTATAGTATAAAGGCTACCTCTAAGTATTTATTACTAGGGATATTAAGTTAGAGCTAAATAAGGCTCGTAGCTACCTAAGAATTATAATTATTAGCTAGAGGGTATAGAGATATTAAAAAGAAGGGAAGGAATACCTAAAGTTAGTTATTAGAGTATTAGATAAAAAGAGGTATATTATTTTTCTTTATTTTAAGTATAGGAATATTAGAGCTAAGGACCTAAAGGGTTATTATAAATAGGAGATAATAAGGGCGAGGTTAATTAGTATTTTTAATACTTATAATAAGGAAGTAGTAGTTAGCTATAATAAGAAGGTATAATTTATAGATATAAGAGAGAAAGTATAAAGGGGTTAAATAAAGATTAAAGTAGCTAACTAAAAGTAGTTATTAGAAGGGGGAGAAGTTAATAATAGAGGATAGAGGAGAATATTTATTTGATTTATAACTAGGCTGCTCGTTTTAATAGCTACTACTAACTATTATTTCCTTTATTCTTTCCCTATATATAACTACCCTAATTCACTATTCTATTTATTATAGGTTTTTTATCCTAAGTTCGTTTCACTTTATTAAGGCTAAGGAGGGTAAGGGAGGAGAGTTAATTATTCCTTCTATAGGCTACTAATAAATTACTATGTTATTAAAGCAATTAGTAGATATAAAAACGCACTCCTTACCCTTTAAGCCCTCTAGTTTCTCTCTCTCTTTTATATATATTATTTGCTTTTAAACTTAATTTATCTACTAATTATATAATATTAACTACTACGCTATAGCTCCTCCTTTTTTTTAAATATTACTTCTATTTAGCTCTTTAGTCTATAAATTACTTATACTTTCCCCTTATTAACTTTTCTCCTAATATATTATAATAGGGAAAGTTATCTTTTATAATAATAAAGCGTTAGACGCGTAGATCTAGGAGTTAAGATCCTTAAACCTTCCTATCCTCGAAATTAGACTTTTAATAGAACCTATACCTAATAAACTAAATATAAGTAGGTTTTAAGTATAGGGATAAAATAATAGAGATATCCTAGGCTTTAGACCTCCTAATAAGCTTAGTTACTAGCCTTAGCTAATTAAATATAATATACGCCCTCTACCTAGGATAGATAATATCCCTAGTTAGATAGACCCTTTTAATATAGTATTAAAATATATCCTCGTTAAATATTAGAATAAGACCTTAGAAGTAGTAGAGGAGACGATTCGCCCCTTATACTTATAGCGAGTCGTAGCTAGTATATTTAATACTATTAGTATACTTAAAATAATAACTCTAATATATACTAAGGATATTTTAGTAGTTACTCGCTATATTACGAGGCCTACTAAGCCTAGGTAACTGCTCTGCTATAAGATAGTTAGAGGTATAGAAGACGATTTTAAAGATAGAGATATAAGGGATACTATAGTTATAAAAATTAAAGCTAAGTCCCCTAATATACTCCTTATTTATTTATAAGTACCTAAGTCTACTAAGGTAGTTATTATAGGTCTACTAATCGACTTATAAGACGGGAGAAACTAGTTTTATAATAATTAGTAGTTAAGGAGAGGAGCTAAAGGATAACTATAGACTCTAATATTTATCGCTAGGAGCTTTCTACTAAGATATAAGGCTAAGGAAGTTTTAATAAGATAACTATACCTAGTAGAACTTTAATATATAGACCCCTTACTATAGGCCTCTAGTCTCTACTTGATTAATTAGCTTAGGTCCTTTATATATATTAGAAGCTTAGTACCTCTAAAGTAGCCTATTAAGATAAGGTATCGAGCTTAGATTAATTATTTATTAAAGGCTTTTACTAATAAAATACCTCCTAAAGGAATCTAGACCTAACTAAGGGTAGATAGAATTCTATATAATTAATACTTTAAATAAAGAGATAAAGATATTAGAAAAAGCATAGCTTAAGAAAATATTAAATATTAAATAGCTAAGTATACCCCTTAATTTATAGACCTAGAGGTTTCCTCTCTAGATAGGATAGATATTAACCCGCTAGTATTTATAAATACTAATTTATAAACTAGTCTAATACTTCCTACTAATTTAGAAGAGTTAGATAGAGAGGAAGGATTATTAAAAGAACTAAATATCTAGAACGTAGAAAGAAGGAATAACTATAAGAAGTAGAAGAGGGATTATAACCTATAGTAACTAGCTAACTTTATAAAATATCTTAACTACCTTAGGTCTATAAAACTATCTATATCGCCCTACTTAGCCCCTACTACCCTAAGAGATATTATATTTAGCCTTATTAATACCTTAGCGGGATTTAATACTATAAGACCTAAAGGGAACCTTATACTAAATAAAGACGAGCTTATACTAGTAGTCCTATAGTATATATAATAGAACTAAGAATCTATAAATTACTTAATAACCTAGTATAGTAGAGGGTTATCTATTATAACTTTAGCCTAAGTAGAATATTTATTAGACCTTTATAATATATAAGGGAAGCTAATAAGAGAAGAGGAGTTAGATAATTTAGAGGTTATAGCCCTTTTTATATTTATAATTAAGGGCTACCCTCGTAGTATCTATACCCTAATCTATACGCTAGCCTAGTAACTTAGGAAAGAAATTAATAAAGCTTCTATAGAGCCTAAAAGAGAAGAGGCGAAGAATCTCTAGGATATTACTAAGGCTTTCTTTCTACTAAACTATAGTAATTATTACTAGGCTGCGATTTTTATAAATTAGTTAACTAGCTACTACTTCTATTATAACTCTATATAGGACTAGAATAGTAATTAGCGCTTTATTAAGGCTATATAGGACCTTAATATATAGTATTATAAGATAGGAGCCCCTCTATAACTCCAAAAGCTCCTATTAATTAATACCTATATAGTTAATTTAGTCTAGTAGAGGGATAGATTTATATATAGTCTCTAATATATCGAATAGGCTAGAGCTCTAATTTAAGAAGGATTACTATCTCTATATTTTAGTAGTATAACCTTAAGTAATAGCGTATTATTCTCTAACTCTGAAATCCCCTTAGTTACTCGATATATATCTATAATTACTATAGAGTTCTAAAACTTAACTATTAATAGTAGTATAGCTCTATAAGATACCCTATTAAGCTAAGAAGACTTTAAGAAAGTACCTTTCTTCCCTTTATACCCTCTTACTCCTTTATTTATAAATAATAATATAGTAGACTTTAGAAATAATAATAATATTATACTATCTCCTATAGTAGATATTTCTTAACCTATTTATAGATTATTAATATTATTTAGGTCTACTTTATCTAAAATACTAGATAATAAGCTTAAATACCTTAGACGTTAGCTTTAATTATAGGTCTTATAGATACCGAGTTATAGTATAACTATTAAGCTACGCTTAAGAACTATACTTATAAATATATTATTATATCCTAAGAGGCTTAGTCCTTTAAATAAGCGTAACTATAGCTATATAGATTACGTCTAGTAGAGGGTTAACTAGTAGGATTAAATCGAGCGGAACACGCCTAAGGGAGCGTATTATTATAACTTCTCGCGCCTAGTGTAATAGGGTAGCTAGTTTTAGCTATACTAAGGATTAGAGTAGGATAAGGAGTATAATAAAAAGGAAGAAATAATAAAGCTATTATTAAGATATAACTTATAGTAGAAGATAGTTAAACCTAAGGGACCTTCTTAATAATAAGATCGCCTGCTTAGAAGATATTATTAATAAATTAGATCTATAAATAGAGTTTATTTACTATTTCTATAAAGTAGTTTTATTTATTTTTTAAGACTCTCTTTTATAATATTATAAAGAGTCTTAAGGGGATAATTAGAATAAGATAAGATAGACTTAGCTATATAACTTTTAAAAAACTCCCTTAGCGTATAGACCTATTATAGGGAGACTATAGAGTAGATTATAGAGGAGAGGAGCGTAATAGAGGGGAGGATAGTATAATTATTATTATTATTACTATAAGTATCTTAATAACCCTATACCTCATTTTTTAGCAATTTCTTAGTAAATTAGCGCCTAATAGAGACGATCTCTTTTAATTAGATCTGCGAATTACTCTATATATCTTTTAAGCCTACTCCTAATATTCTTACCCGTTTATAGGTAGAGCTATGTTATTTGTTATCTTTCTGGTTCCTATCGGTTCTAGCCCTTTCTAATATCTAAATTACTTAGCTCCTAATACCCCTTAGGAGCTTAAATAAGTTTTTAAAGTCGACTTCTATTAAACGTCGTTCTAATAACCTTATTACCTACTAATATTACTAATTAATATAATAGAGTATTTAGAGCTTATAATAGGATATAAAAGGGGCTTTATTATTAGTAGTTAAGCTTTTTAATAAATAGTTTATTAATAGAACCCTTAATATTAAATACTAGTACTAAATTACCTACCTCTAGCCTCTCCTTCCTTATAGTCATCTTATATTAATTATTATAATATTCTATAGCTTTCTTATATTAACTATTAATTATCTTCTTAGCTTATTTTCTATCCTTATTAAGTTATAAGAAGGCTCGTAGATATATTTAAACCTCCTCTTCTTTTATTATTACTAAATCCTAATTAAGAACCCTCTAGGTTAGTATTAGGGTCTTAATAGGAGTAATAGGCTTAAACCTATATAATAGGTAGAAAGGGCTAAAGCTAGTTGAAGTATAAACGCTTAATTGGTTTAGAAATAGGGTAGCGACAAGGTATATTCAAGAATTAATATCTCTCTCCCCTAGTCTATATAAATAATATATAAGTAATTAGCTAATAACTAGTCTTAACTACTCTATTAGCCCTTAGGCTATATATAGATATTACCTTTCTCTTTTTATACTATACTTCTTATTAAACTTAATAATAATATCCTTATTCTCTAGGCTGCTATTAATAATAAGTTTGCTATATAATCTATAGTAGTAAATAATCTCTTCTTAGATAAACTTTATAACCTTAGCTAAAGTCGCTCTCTTAAGCTAGTAGGCTTTAGGCTATCTTATAAGTAGGTCCCTTACCTCTATAAGATATTACTTACCTACTGTCTATATATTTAATAAGATCCTTATAAGGAGAAGTCCTATTAGGGAGCTATAGGTCCCTATATTATCTATATATTAAGCTCTCCTCTTCTAGTAATTAGAGTAACTTTTTAGGGATTTGCTAATCTCTATATATATACTAGCTTAGATATAGTAATTAGATAGTCTCCTAGCTATAGCTTACTTACCTTAATAACTACTCTCTTTATAAGCTCTTATAATTAGCTTCTTCTTCTATTTAGGATTATTAATAACCTACTATAGTATTAGCTTTTAATTTATTAATCTAATAAAAAGTAAGTAGTTCTAAATATAATAGCCTAACGCTCTAGTCTTAAAGTTATAATATCTTACTAGTTAAAGTCCTAGAGGGTATCTCTATATTATTAAATAATAAGCGATTTATTAAGAATATATTAAATAGCTCTGCGAATTATTAAGAAGTATATCTAGGATATTTATTATATTACTAATAACCTCTATATTCCTTACTAGGACCTCCTCTATATATTACTTATTACTATAGCGTTAAGCTTAATTAAAGAAGGAACTAGCTTCTATATTTATAAAAAAGATCTATAAATTAATTTAAGAGTCGATCTCCCCCTTAGCTTCTTTATTAATAATATTAGAAAGTCCCCGGGGTTCTTATAATAAGCTATACGCTACTATATTCTAAGTATTATAAATATATTCTATTTTTAAGCTAAATATCTAAATCTATATAATCTAGCGAATAATAAGAGCTCCTAGGAGGTATATAGCTACTCTATTAAGTTATATAACTAATATCTAAGTATCTATCTATAGGATAAAGTATTATCTATATATATAGTTTTATACCCTCTTTAAAACCTTTAGAATACTATATAATTCCTTCTTCCTAATATTATATAATAGCTTAAGTCTTAACTAAATATTACTCTTAAAGCGAGAGACTACGCGCTAGTTATTAATAAATTATACTAGGACTCCGCCTTATCCCACGTTACTAGTATTAACTATAAGGTAGATATCTCCTCCTCTAGGGCTATAGTCTATAGTAATAAGGATTAGTGCCTTTATAAGTATTACCTTTAAGATATTTATAGCTATTTACTACTTCTCTTCCTAGCTAAATAAGGTATTCTTTTTAAGTAAATTAGTAAGTAGCTTTATAATAATAGAGTAGTCCTTTACTTAGGATCTATAGAACGTTATAATTCTAAGGAAAGCCCTTAACTCTATTAAATTAATATAAGTAGCTTATTTATAGATCTTAACTATCTTCGCTTCCTCTAGATAACGCTTATTAGTATTATAAATATAGCTAATAATCGGTACTACTTCCTAGGCTTACTATAACTTAACTACTACTGCTATATACTCTACTTGCTCTAAATTAATTAGGACCTTATTAATATTCTATAAATATTTTAAAATAAATCTATAAATCCCTAGATAAGACTCGATCTCTTCTTTATTATATCGTAAAGTCGGTCCTTTTATAGCGATATTATTAAGGAAGGCTTTATAGTAATTAGGGATAAGGTTATATAGGATTCTAACTATAACTTTTTTAAACTAAGTAACTAAGTTCGTCGCTTCTTAAGGTAATATATATATCCGTAGTAGTCTAATAAGTAATATGAACGTCGTTAAGTCTCTACTTATAAGATCTAAGGGGACTTAGGTTTATCCTAAGAAGAAGTCTAGAAGCGATAATAGTTAATATATAGCGAAGTCGTCTAAAGAGTCGTCCGCTAAAGGGGGTAGTGCTATATCTTATATTATAATTATATTTATCTTAGTTACTAAGTTAATAAGCCTTATCCTACTATCTTTCTTATTAAGTTCGGAATTACGCCGCAGCCCCTTCGCAAAAAGACTATAATAAATTCACCTAGTTTATAAGTATAATTTTAGAAATATTATATAAGTATTTTAACCTATACCCTCTACTAGTTAAGGAAAATAATATAAGAACCCTATATATTCCTACTACTCGCAAGTAAACCCTCGCATAAAGTCGGACGCGCGCCGCACCGGGGCTGATTATATTGGAGCTGAACGGGCTACTGAGGCTCTCGTGGCCTGGAAAAGCTACTAGAGTTACTATCACGTGACCGAAGGCTGTGTATTGTCAGGAGGCGCGGAGTTAGAAGCACTGTTGCACTTAAGCAGGTAAAATCACTATGCAGTGGCCAGAGGCCCTATCTTTCTTATATATAAGGAAGAATAGATTATAATAAGCCATATAGCTTTACTTAAGGATTCCCTTCTTTAGTCTATCCTTTAGAATCGTATTAATATCCTACTCTAGTCCTCTTAATATTAGGATTCCTTTTACTTACTATGCTTTATATAGTACTATTCGAATTATCTATAGAGGTATAATAGAAGGGTATATAGAGCTATAATACTTGAATTCCTAGGCTAAAGCCTTTTCCCTTATAATAAGAATAGCTAAAAGAAGCTTCTTTTCTTTAGGTTATAGATAATTAATAATCCTTAGGATAGTATCTTATTAAGCTCTTATAAGCCTTATTCCTTATTTAATAGTTAAAACCTTTAGTATAATTAGATTTATAAATAGGGTGTTAGGGTCTAGTATTTTATTCTTCTTAGCCCTTACTTATGCTTTTAATTTTTACTCTAGGTCTCTATCTAGGGTTAAGCTATTTAATATAGCGTTATTAATAGGTTAAATCTTCTTATCTTTTGTCTTATATATTATATTAATATGTTCTATTAGTAATGTAGGTATTATTAGTCTAGGTTTATAATTATTATAGGAGAAAGTAATATCTATAGCTATAATAACTTTAATACCTCTCTAATATACTAACCTATACTTCTTCTTAGGTACTTTCTTCTTTAATAGTCTTTTCTTAGGTCTCCGAGTATAGTACTAATAATTAATATTATAGCTATTATATCCTACTATATACCTAGTACTTATAATTGCTTTATAGATACTATTAAGCTTAGGGGTAACTTCGTTATAAATTATAGTCTCTAGGATTTTATTAAAAGTTAATCTAAACTCTTTAAAAATAGTAATAACTTTCTTATCTAGGTCTAACTATTACTTAACTTTTTCTAATAGGTTCTAAGAGCTTTTAAAAGCTTATTAAATCGCTTTAATATTCTAGTATACCCTTATACTCCCTAGCGTTATATCTAGCTCTTCCTTATCCTTAGTCTTATTAACTTATTAATTATCTCTTATAAAGTCTAAGCTTATTATTATATTAGGTCTATTAGTAATAGCCTCTATTTCCCCTCCTCTATAGGAGATATAAGGGTATATTAATACTAAGAAGAAATAAAGTAGTCTATCTTAGTAATAATTCCTAGAAAGTAAGTAGTTAAGTCTCCTATATAAAATAATAGGGGGATATTAATCTTAATATTCCTAGACTAAAGGACTCTAATAATCTAGTTCTATATATAATCTAGCGTTATTCTGATTTTTAGGATAAAGGGGGCTCCTAGTACTAGGTCCTTATTATACGTATTCTTAGGGAAAATAAAAAAGCTAATATCTTAAATCTAATTACTATTAATATAAACGTTATTTATAATTATACTTGCGAATTAGGTCCTCCGCTCTCTATTAGTAATCCTATAGATCCCTATATCTATCTTAATTATATCGCTCTATAAGCCTATACGCTTAATATAACATTTACTAATAACGTTAATAGTAGAACCACTATTAATAATTCCTCTAATTAGTATATTTATAGGGCTATAAAGAGTAATAGTAATCTACTAATAGGTTATAATAAAGTCTAGGATAGTAATATATCTTAGTAGTAGAAGTAGTATAAAGTCCTAGTCCTCTATTATAGTACTTATTTTAAAAATAAAATCGATTATATAGTAGTTAAATTAGATTGCTTTAGTTTATAAATACTTAAGCAAATCTATTAAGATAATAGCTAACGTCGCTTAGCTTTTAGAATAGTTCTTATTATTATTCTATTAATCTATCTATTCCTATAACTCCTTATTATTAACTCCTATCTTATTAAACTAATCTAGGAGCATAATATTAGTAGGAATAAAGACCTCTTATACTTTTAAGTTTTATCTTTCCTTATACTTACTAATTATAGCTTTAATAGCGTTATAAACCGTTCTATCCTAGTCTAGCTAGTTCTAATAAAGGAAGGCTTTAGGGATAGCTAGCTTCTTATTTACTCTCTTATTATATAGCTTAAGGGTAAGAGCGCGACTAGTTTATAAATTATTATATTAAATCTAAGGCTTATTTTATTTATCCTATATTTACTACTTAACTTATTCCTCAGGGGTATATAGTAGTATAGCGTCCTTAATATCTTCTTTATTAATAGGTAGCTCTATAACTCTCTAAGCGATTTCAATAGGAGGGTCTCGCGCTATAGATAGGTCTGCTAATTAGGAGGTATATTATATATAAGTATTATAAAGCTCTATATAATAACTTCTAGCTTTCCCTCTTTTTACTATAGTAATATCTTCTACTAGGTTAATATATTAGGTCTTTAGCTTAAAGCTAAAGAACGTTATATCTATAAGATTATATAATTATATAATATCTTTTAATAAATTCATAAAGCTAATAGATAGCTTAGGGCGTGCCTTATTATAACTAATAACCCTCGCAACCTCCTCTAGAAGCTTTAGCTACTGCTTCTCTACTAACTTATTTATAGCGACTATATAATATATAAAGGTATCCTCGTTAATTAGGATATACTTTAAAATTTTCTAGCTATCTATTAATTTATAATTATAGCTTTTATTAATAATACCTATCTTAACCTTAGCACTTATTTCTAGGGTACTAATATAATAATAAGGAGATATATAGTAGTAGACCCTATTCTAGCTAGCCTCGAAATACTAAATATAGCTAATAACGATATAATTTATAGCGCTATAAAACTAGTAGGCTACTATAGCCTAGAAGGGCACGTACTATAGTAGCTTATCTTGCTAAAAGCCTTTATAGCCTCTTCTTGCTCTACTTCTTCTAAATCCCTAGTATTACTAATATCCTCTTTAATAGTCTCTATATCTAGACTACGAGTAAAAGTACTACTATTATTAGTATTAAGTCTATAAATAGTCCTAAGATTATTATTTAAAAGGCTTAGTAGTTTCTATAGTATTTAGATTAAAAGTATTATCTCCTTAGCTAGTAACTCTCTTAATAAGACTTTAGATATCTATTTTATAATTAGCTCTATTAATATTTAGGGTCCTAAAGTTCTCTATAAGAGAGTTAATAATTAAGCTAGTAGTCTAGGCTATAGAGGGCTCCTTAGCTTTAGCCTTCTACTTTATTAGAATCGTTCTTATAGGGACTTAAAGCGTTATTATTAGTTTAAGCTTAATAAGGCTAGATAACTACTAAAGTTCCTATTAGGTAATAGATTATTTAATTAGGGAGTCCTCTATTATAACCTACTACTTTAAACTAACCCTAATAGGCTAGTAGCTAAGACTCCAGGCTATAGCTCTTATAGCCCTCTCTAAAAAGTAGTAATAAGTAATATAAATAAGCTTAATATTAATAAGTTCTAGGTCTCTATACTAGATAACTCTCTATTAAAACTATTAAGTAGTAATAACTAATACTATAACTTAGGAAGGGTTATTATCTTAATATAAGATCCTATAACTAGGTTCTAAAGGTCCCTATTAGGATCCTAATACGACTTCAGGTTTATAAATCCGAACTAGTATAGAAGTTTCTCCTTAGCTTCCTTCTAGGTCTTAGCTTTACTAATATAAGATTTTACTATATTTTAATAGTTACTAGAGCTATATATCTAGATCTCGTTCTTTATATTATTATTAGTCTTATAGTAAAGCTTTAAAAAGCTCTTATAATTAGTAATAAAGTTAGAGATATTAGTATTAATAAACTTAGGCGCTCTAGTTAAATAAGGAGTTATTACTATAATAATAGGATATCTTATAAGAAGATTAGTAAGGGCTATAATATCCTAATTAGTATAACTTCTTTTAGGGGAATATAGAGTACTCGAGGGTGTTACTCCTATCCCTGAGGTGAGATTTATAGATCTATCTATATTATTATTAGAGGCTAGCTATCCTATAGCACGAGGTTATATCTTATTAAATAAAGCTCTTATAAATCTCTCTTTAGGCTACTTCCGTTTATTAGAAGAGGTTCTAGTATCTAAGTTAGCTAATTAATAAGAAGATATAATACTTATAGGTTTATAAATATCGAAGTTAGTATTATATAGTTAAAGTACTATAGTCTTTAAGTTAATAAAGTGAAGTCATTATTATAATATCTTCTAATTAGAAAAATAGAGTAGGTAGTTATAAATTTCTTTAAGTAATAAAAAAGGAAATAGTATAAACTAAATAACTAAATAAATATAGGAAAGGTCTAGAGACCTCGATCTTACTACTCTAGGCTTCTTATAGATCTACCTCGAGTATTATTACTCGATATAGAAAAGTCTTCCTAATAATGCTCTTATCTTAGAAGAATTCGTAGCTTTATTATAGTAGTATCTCTTAAAAGTTAGTATATTACTCTTAATACTTAGGCCTATAATAGTAAGCGGTTTATTAGTCTCTAGTTACTAATCTAGTAAATCTCGCTATACTTATTAGCTTAGTAAGACTACTAATCTCTATATTAGTATTATATATAGCTATCTTAGCTACTTTAGCTATAACTCGCTAGTTAAATAATAGCGGTTATAATAGTATATAAGGGATAAGGAAAGGGATACGCTCGCTAGAACCTACTAATAGTATAAGAAAGGGAGAAAGGGAGGATTTTAGGGTCTACGTTATTCCTACCTTAATTCTATAAGAATATATAGCTATTACTATTCCCTAGAACTAAGGTAGCTTTGCGAATATCTTCTTCCCTTTCAAACTACGTTTTTCGTTAATTATATCGTTATTATTCGTTATTCGTAGATTTCTTAAGCTATTATTATATTCGAAGTGGATTAATTATATATATATATATATATTAATAGCGGGGACGTATGGATATAGCGAAGGTACCTAACTCTCTGAGAAGCTTATAAAGGCTATTAAAAAAAAATGAATCTACCTCTAGGTATTATTAATAAGGGCTAGAACTAGTATGAACTATAAAAGATAATAAATAATATAACTCTACTTATAAATAGGTAAGAATATTAAAAATCAGCTTAAAGGATATATAGAATAATTCGCAGATCTAATTAAAAGAGATTATCTAAATCGGGCACGAATTCGCTAAGAAAATACTAAAAACGAGGTATAGGATTATTAAGGTACTAATAGTTATAATATTATATATAATACTAAAAGTCCGCTACGCTCCTTACCTCTACGCTCTACTCTATAGTCTTCCTGTAATAGGCCCGTGCGCTAAGAGAGCTTTTCAAAAAGCTGCGCAGCTAAGTCTATCTCATCCTATCCTAATAGTTAATATAAGAAAACTATAAAGTATTATAAGAAATTAATATAAGAGGATTATAAGGAAGGAGAGGCTAGAAGTAAGTAATTTATTACTAGTATTTAATATTAAGGGATCTATTAATAAACTATTTATTAAGAAGCTTAATTACTAATAATAAAGCCCCTTTTATATCCTATTATAAGCTCTAAATACTCTATTATATTAATTAGTAATTTTAATAAGGGATAAAGCTATTAAGAAGATATTTAGTAGAAAGTAACTTTCTAAGTTTATTTAAGCTCCTAAAGGGTATTAGGAACTAAGTAATTTAGATATTTATAGATCTAATTTAGAAGGAGACTTAGTAAAAATCTTCTTATTACTAGGAAATAAAGATTATAATAATTATATACTTAATAAAGAGGCAGAAGAACTTATAATACCTAGGGAAAGTAATTAGAATAAATAGGAGGATTTATTATAATTAGTAGTATTAAGTTCGGAATTACGCCGCAGCCCCTTCGCAAAAAGACTATAATAAATTCACCTAGTTCGTAAGTATAATTTAGGAAATACTATATAAGTATTTTAATATATACCTTTTACTAGTTAAGGAAAATAATATAAGAACCCTATATATTCCTACTACTTATAAGTAAACCCTTATATAAAGTCAGATGCGCGCTATACTAGGGCTAATTATATTAGAGCTAAATAGGCTACTAAGGCTCTTATAGCCTAGAAACGCCCTCGCTAAACCTTCTAGTAAAATAAAAGCTACTATATGAGATAACTCCTTAACCCAAAAGGTTAACCTTCTAGCAAGGTACTAAAAGTATTACAAACGCTACTATATAAGAGGTAACTCCTTAACTAGAGAGGTCTTTCCTAAGAGGTTCTTATAGCTAGAAGTATAAGAAGCTCTACTATAAGCAGGGCCTTATACCTCTCCCTTATCCTTATCCTTATCCCTTAACTATATTAATACTAGACCTTATATATAAATACGCTAAGCCTAAGCAAAGCACGCCCTTTAGTATAAATAATATAGAGGGGATTACTAGAGAGTTTAGCCTTAATATAATTAATAAAACCTACTCCTTTATTAACTACTCTGCTATATATAGAGAGTATATTATTAGTATAGCCCTTAAGAGGGCTTACCTTAATACCCCTATGAGGGATTTTATAAGGTATAATAGTATTAGAGCTAAGTAAGTAAACTTAGTAGCGGAAGTTTAGTAGGTTGTTATATACCCTATAGAGTAGCCCTTCTTTAAGCAGGTCCTCTATATTACTAAGGTAGAGGTAGCCTAGGTAGCCTAGGCGAACGTTAGTAAGTACGGCTTACGCTGACTAATAGAGAGAGCGTTACTAATAATAGCATAGCTAGCGGACGAAGTAGTAATAGAGGTAGTATTAGTAGCGTAAGTAGTGCGCAAGAGGAAAGGTTAATAGTTTCGTAGTTTAAATAATTAAAAACTACGTTATTATTAATATAAAGTTAAAGATCGTGAGGCTATCTAGTAGGGTACGTATAAGTATAGCTATAGTTAGGAGAGGATTACGTGACCAAAGGCTATATATTATTAGGAGGCGCGGAGTTAGAAGGTCTACTGCACTTAAGCAGGTAAAATCACTATGCAGTAGCCAGAGGCCTAATTAGTAGTATAATTAAAATAATATTTAAAGATTTAGAGAAGGTAATTAAGGCTTTAAAAGCTTAATAATAACTAATTATTAAGATTCCTAAGATATTAAAAGAGAAAGAGAAGGAATATATTAAAATAGAGAAATTAAAAGATATATTATATTTCTTTTATTATAGCGTATTTTAATTAATAGTTTATAAACCTATTTTTATTTATCTTTCCTTATATCTCTTATTTCAAAAGTTTAAAATTCTATAGATAATATTTTTAAAGTTTAAGAATAAGAGGAAGAGATAGTATTGATAACTCCCTATCTATTTAAATATACCTCTTTATTATTATTTAATATAATAATAACTTAAATAATAATTACTTTAATATCTATTAATAACTTTAATGCCTATTCGTAGTTATAATAGAGTTATTAAGCTTAGGAATATATAAGACCCTTAACGTCTTAGTAATGATACTAAAGACCCCTCTTATTAAATAAATATAAGATTAACAACCTAAAGATAAGAGAGAAGAGGAAAAAGAGAAAGAAAGTATTAAAATTATATTTATTAGCCCCTAGGGAGGATATTAATAAACCCTTCCTAAGCCCCCCCCCTCTCTAAGCTAGAAAAGATTATTACTAATATTATAAAGATTATTACTAATATTAAATTATCTAATAAAGAGAAGGAGAAGGATACTTATAAAGGGGATTATATTCATTTTATACTTAGATATACTTTGAATTTAGTTTTATAAACCTATTTATATATTATTTATTTTAGTTTCTTATTATAACCTAACTAATTTCCTATTTCCTTTTCTTTTACCCCCCTCCCTTTATATTATATAAATATATCTAGAAATCCTATATTGCTACGTTAATTTATAATATAAAGCCCTAAGTAGTTTATAATCTCTATAAGGTTAAACTCTAGAAGTAGTTTTATTATAAAAGAGTAATAAGAGTATAAAAAGCTAGCTTTAGAGTAATATTCCTAAGCTAATTATTAATATTCATGATAAAGCAGTAAGAAGTTAAACTTAGCTATAATAGTAATTATAATATCTATTAGGACTTAGGACTATAAGATCTCCTTAATACCATTAAACTCCCTACTCCTCTTTACCTTATTATTATACTTAATTTTATATCTATAATACTTATAGATACTTAGGCTATAATATAAGTAACTCTCTTAAGTCTTATAGAAGAAGTAGTTAATATAAGGAGTACTTAGTATAGAAATATATTTAAATTATAGTTTATAGATATAAATACTAGTTATAGGGTTCCTAGTAGTATTGAGCTCGGAATTACGCCGCAGCCCCTTCGCAAAAAGACTATAATAAATTCACCTAGTTCGCAGGTATAATTCGGGAAATACTATATAGGTATTTTAACCTATACCCTCTACTAGTTAAGGAAAATAATATAGGAACCCTATACGTTCCTATTACTTATAAGTAAACCCTCTAAATATTACTATATAAAGTCGGATGCGCGCTGCACTAGGGCTAATTATATCAGAGCCGAACGGGCTACTAAGGCTCTCATAGCCTAGAAACGCCCTTACTAAACCTTCTAGTTAGGTAAAAGCTACTATATAAGATAACTCCTTAACCTAAAAGGTCGACCTTCTAGCAAGGTATTAAAGGTATTATAAAAGCTACTATATAAGATAACTCCTTAACCTAAAAGGTTAACCTTCTAGTAAGGTAAATGCTACTATATAAGAAGTAACTCCTTAACTAAAGAGGTCTTTCCTAAGAGATTCTTATAGCTAGAAGTATAAGAAGCTCTGCTATAAGCAGGGCCTTATGCCTCTCCCTCTTCCTTATCCTTATCCCTATAACCTATAGTAAATCCTTAACTATATTAATACTAAACCCTATATATAAATACGCTAAGCCTGAGCGAGGCACGCCCTTTAGTATAAATAATATAGAGGGGATTGCTAGAGAGTTTAGCCTCGATATAATTAATAAAACCCGCTCTTTTACTAACTACTCCGCTATATATAGAGAGTATATTATTAATATAGCCCTTAAGATAGCTTACCTTAATACCCCTATAGGGGACTCTATAAGGCGTAATAGTATTAGAGCTAAGTAAGTAAACTTAGTAGCAGAAGTTTAGTAGGTTGTTATATACCCTATAGAGTAGCCCTTCTTTAAGCAGGTCCTCTATATTACTAAGGTAGAGGCAGCCTAGGCGGCTTAGGTAAATATTAGTAAGTATAGCTTATACTAACTACTTTAATATAGAGAGAGCGTTGCTAATAATAGTATAGCTAGCGGACGAAGCAGTAAGAGAGGCAGTATTTAATAGCAGCGTAGGTAGTATACGAGAGGAAAAGTCGATAGTTTTATAATTTAAATAATTAAAAACCACGTTATTATTAATATAAAGTTAAAGATCGTGAGGCTATAGGCACGTATAAGTATAGCTATAGTTAGGAGAGGATTACGTGACCGAAGGCTATGTATTATTAGGAGGCGCGGAGTTAGAAGGTCTATTGCACTTAAGCAGGTAAAATTACTATGCAGTGGCTAGAGGCTGTAATTAGTAGATATAAAGATATACTCCTAACCCTTTAAACCTTCTAGTTTCTCTCTTATATATATATATACTTTTACTTTTAAGCTTGATTTATCTATTAATTATATATTATTAATTATTATATTATAGCTCTTTTTTTACTTCCAACTTTACTTCTATTTAGCATTTTAGTTAATATACTACTTATACTTACCCTTTATTAACTTTTCTTCTAATATATTATAATAGGAAAAGTTATCCTTCATAATAATAAAGCCTTAGATATTTATATCTAGGAGTTAAGATCCTTAAACCTTCTTATTATTAATATTAGGCTTTTAATAGAACCTATATCTAATAAACTAAGTATAAATAGGTTTTAAGTATAGGGATCAAGTAATAGAGATATCCTAGGCTTTAGAGCTCCTAATAAACTTAGTTACTAGCCTTAGCTAATTAAATATAGAATATACTTTCTACCTAGGAAGAATAATATCCCTAGTTAGATAAACCCTTTTAATATAACATTGGAATATAACCTTATTAAGAACTAGAATAAAACCTTAGAAGTAATAGAGAAGATAATTCGCTCTTTATACTTATAATAAGTTATAGCTAGTATATTTAATATTATTAGTATACTTAAAATAGCGACTCTAATATATACGAAGGATATCTTAGTAGTTACTTATTACCTTATAAGGCTTACTAAGCCTAGCTAACTGCTCTATTATAATATAATTAGAGGTATAGAAGATAACTTTAATAATAGAGATATAAGGGATATTATAATTACTTAGATTAAGGCTAAGTGTCCTAATATACTTCTTATTTATCTATAAGCACCTAAGTCTATTAAGGTAGTTATTATAGGTTTACTAATTAATTTATAAGATAGGAGAAACTAGTTTTATAATAACTAGTAGTTAATAAGAGGAGTAGAAGGATAAATATAGACCTTAATATTTATTACTATAAGTCTCTTATTAGGACGTAATACTAGAGAGATCTTAATAAGATAACTATACCTTATTAAACTTTAATATATAGATCCTTTATTATAAGCTTTAGGCTTATATTTTATTAATTAGCTTAGATCTTTTATATTAATTAGAAGCTTAGTACTACTAAAATAGCTTATTAAGATAAGATATTAAACTTAGATTAATTATTTATTAATAGCTTTCTCTAATAAAATACTTCTAGAAGGATACTACGTCTAACTAAAAGTAGATAGACTCCTATATAATTAATATTTTAAAATAAGAGATAATAACATTAAGAAAATGGTATTTCAAAAGGATATTAAATATTAAAGAGCTATATATCCCCCTCGATTTATAGATCTAGAAGTTTCCTCTCTAGATAAGATAGATATTAACTTATTAGTACCTAAAGACCCCGATTTATAAACTAGTATAATAGCTCCTCCTAATCTAGAAGAGTTAAATAGAGAGGCAGGTTTATTAAAGGAATTAAATATCTAGAATATAGAAAGAAAGAATTAGTATAAGAAGTATAAGAGGGATGATAATTAATAATAATTTATTAACTTTATAAAGTATCTTAATTACCTTAGGTTTATAAACCTATTTATATCGCCCTACTTATCTCCTATCACCCTAAGATATATTATATTTAACCCTATAGATAGCTTAGTAGTATTTAGTATTAAAGGATTTAAGAAGAACTCTATATTAAACGAAATTAAACTTATACTAGTAGTTCTATAGTATATATAATAAAACTAAGAATCTATAAATTACTTAATAACCTAATATAGAAGAGGGTTATCTAGTAATACTTTAGCTTAAGTAGAATATGTATTAGACCTCTATAATATGTAAGGGAAGCTAATAGGGTAAGAAGAGTTAAATAATTTAGAAGTTATAGCCCTTTCTATATTTATAATGAGAAGTTAGTCTTATAATATCTATACTCTAATCTATAAACTAGCCTAGTAACTTAGGAAAGAAATTAATAAGGCTTCTATATTACTTGAGAGAGTAAAGGCGATAAACCTTTAGGATATTACTAGAGCCTTCCTTTTACTAAACTATAATAATTATTATAAGGCTATAATCTTTATAAACTAGTTAACTAGCTATTACTTATATTATAACTCTATATAGGATTAGAATAGTAATTAACGCTTTATTAAGGTAATATAGGACCGTAATATATAATATTATAAGATAGGAGCCCCTTAATAACTCTAAAAGCTCCTATTAATTAGTATCTATATATTTAATTTAGTTTAGTAGAGGAATAGATTTATATATAGCCTCTAATATATTAAATAGGCTAGGGCTCTAATTTGAGAAGGATTAATGTTACTATATTTTAGTAATATAACCTTAAGTAGTAGTATTATATTCATTACCTTAGGGATCCCCTTAGTTTAACCAATATATCTCTATAATTACTTTAGAGTTTTATAACTTAACTATTAATAGTAATATAGCTCTATAAGATACCCTATTAAAATAAGAAGATTTTAAGAAGGTACTTTTCTTCCCTCTATACCCTTCTACTCCTTTACTTATAGATAATAATATAATAAACTTTAGAAATAATAACTATATTATACTATCTCTTATAGGCAATACTCCCTACCTAATTTATAGATTATTAGCCTTATCAAGGTCTGCTTTATTTAAAATATTAGATAAGGAGCTCAAATACCTTAAGGGCTAACTTTTATTATAAGTCTTATAGATACTAAGTTAAGGTATAACTACTAAACTATACCTAAGAATTATTATTATAAATATATTTTTATATCCTAAGCGACCTAATCCTTTAAATAAGTATAATTATAGTTATATAGATTATATCTAGTAGAGGGTTAACTAATAGGATTAAATTAAGTAGAATATACCTAAAGGAGTAGACTATTATAGCCTTTTATACCTAGTATAATAAAGCGGATAGTTCTAGCTATATTAAGGATTAGAGTAGGATAAGGAGTATAATAAGGAGGAGGAGGTAGTAAAGTTATTAATAAGATATAACTTATAATAGAAAGTAATTAAACTTAAGGAACTATCTTAGTAATAGGATCGCTCGCTTAGAAGATATTATTAATAAAAAGGATTTATAAATAGAATTTAATTATAGTTTTTATAAAGTAGTTTTGTTTATTTTTTAAGACTCTCCTTTATAATATTATAAAGAGTCTCGAGGGGATAATTAGAATACGATAAGATAGACCTATCTATATAGGCTTATTATAAGAGGACTATAGAGTAGAGCATAGAGGAGGGAATAGTAGCGGACTTTGGTATTATTTATATATTATTACTATTAGTACCTTAATAATCTTATACCTCGTTTTTTAGTATTTCCTTAGCGAATTTATACCTCCTTTAGATAATCTGTTTTAATTAGATCTATAAATTACTTTATATATCTTTTAGGCCTATCTTTAATATTCTTACCTGTTTATAGGTAGAGTTATATTATTTATTATCTTTCTAGTTCCTATTAACTCTAGCCCTTTCTAGTGGCTAGGATAGGGCGTTATAACTTATTACGCTTAGCGGAGTAAAACTCCCTTAGCAAGGGGGTTATATAGGTATTTATAAAAGCGTAACTATTTACTCTAGTATTAAGAAGGGCTTTAAGACGAATACTATATCTATTATAAACTAGAACTAACTCTTTCTCTAGTAATTTATTACTAATTAGTTATTATAAGTTAATAGATATTATTACTAATTACTAATCTCTTTAAGCCTCCCCGAGTAAGGAGTTTACTTTTACTAGGGGCTCTAGTTTTCTACTAGCTCTAGGTTACTACTAATAGCTTTAATAAGCTTCGTAATACTTATAGTAGCTCTAGCCCTCTTATAGGGGTAATCCTATGAGGTATAGCTAGTATTACTATAGATAAAATAGGCGCCCTAGTTATAAAGCTTCTTATATAAAGCCTTAGGGATATAGCCCTAGTTAGTATAGGCTTAGGTATAGGGGTTTCCTCTACTAGAGGGTTTACTATAAACCGCTAGGGTAGGGCTTTATATAGTAATTTAATTAGCTAAGTAAGTATTAGAAGGCGCTATAATATAAGCTATAATATAGACCTAAGTAATATAATCCTAGAAGTTAAAAGCGCTATTTATATAATAAAACGAGTACTAGTTCTAGAGGGAGGTAGGTAGCTTCTTATAGAACTTCTAGCGCTACTAAGACTCTAGGAGTTTAGCTTTATAAATAAGTTTAATAAAATAGCTTAGTTAATCTAGATATCCTTAAATAAGATAATAAGAGCGTTAAGCTTTATCTAAGCCTTATTAAATTAAACTAAGTTAATAAAAATACCCTTTAGCTCTTTAATAAGCTATTCTATTATAATAATTAAAAGTAGATCCCCTAAGAGGAGAGGGGATAAGATATTATAAGTAATTCCTCTAAGGCGTGAGAGTATATACTTAAAGTATTAGGACTTATTATAATACTCTCTATTATTAAGGTAAATTTTAATATAAAAGAGCTAGGCATTAAACTTTAAGTACTTAGGGTTAGTATTCTTAAGATTTATAAAGATAGGGACTTTAGGTATCTTAGCTAACTAGGTATTATTATTACTAATAGTTAATAAGAGTAAGCTAGAGCAGACCTAACTCTTAAGGTATATTATTTAGTTAAGGATCGCTTAAAGCATAGCGCTATAGCTATTAGAAGGAGGGTTTATAAGGGGAGGTATAGTAGTTATATTATATTTAAAACGCTAGAGCAAAGCTTTATTAGTATCCCTTACCTTATCCTATTCCTTAGTAATAGTAATAGCGTTACATTAGGCCTAGTTATACTCTTCTTAGTAGTATTTAAGTATAGTAGACTATTTAGTATTATTACTAGTAGTATAGGTATTATCTAAACGCTACTAGAGCTCTTAATCCTTATACTCTAGGTATAAGGTAATATTATAAAGTATATAAAGGTTGTTAATTATAGTAGTATATCTAATATATAAGGCCTAAGACTTAATACCTTAAGTAGCTCTCTTTATAAGCTAGTTTTAAATCTAGGTAAGGTTTAAGTTAGGGTTATCCTAGAATAACTATATTATATTATTAAGAGTAAGAGTAACCTTCTAACCCTTGCCTAGGTAATTATAATTAATAAGGAGGAAGTTAGGGAACTTCTATAGTTTAGCGATAGCGCGCTAGGCTAGACTCTTATATCTCCCTATATTAAGGTCTATAAATAGGCCTTTAATAGGCTACTTATATATAGGCTTATTAGGGTTAAAAACCTTTAGGTCCTTATATAGGGGGGTATTATAATTAGGTAGTATAATATAGTAGTATTAAAGGGCCTTAATATAAGGCTCTAGGAGTCTTCTAGTATTAAGTATAAGTATTATTATAGCCTTATAACTATAACTAGCTAGTTAGGTCTCGTTTAGTATATTATTATAAAATAGAGGGGGGGTATTAATTAAATTTGGGTTAGTTAGGGTATAAATTAGTTAGCGTAGCGCTTAATTAGGTGCTATGCTTATATTCGTTAATTAATAGGGTAGGGGTAATAGTAATTAATTAAGATATTATACTTCTATCTCTAGAGAATAGATAGATAAACGTAGAATAGTATTATAAATAGCAAATAGCCAAAGGTTAGCATTAAGTTCGGAATTACGCCGCAGCCCCTTTGCAAAAAGACTATAATAAATTTACCTAGTTTGTAAGCATAATTCGGGAAATACTTTATAAGTATTTCAACCTATACCCTCTATTAGTTAAGGAAAACGATATAAGAACCCTATATATTCCTATTACTTATAAGTAAACTATCTAAATATTATAAAGTCGGAGACGCGCTATACTAGGGCTAATTATATTAGAGCTAAATAGGCTACTAAGGCTCTTATAGCAAAGCTACTATATAAGATAACTCCTTAACCTAAAAGGTTAACCTTCTAGTAAGGTACTACGAAAGCTATATAAGATAAGTCCTTAACCTAAAAGGTTAACCTTCTAGCAAAGTGCTATAAATACTACTATATAAGAGATAACTCCTTAACTAAAGAGGTCTTTCCTAAGAGGTTCCTATAGCTAGAAGTATAAGAAGCTCTACTACTATAAGTAGGGCTTTATACCTGTCTCTCTTCCTTATCCTTATTAAACTTATAATAAATCCTTAACTATATTAGCACTAGACCCTATATATAAATACACTACGCCTAAGTAAGGCATAGCCTTTAATACTAATAATATATAAGAGCTTACTAGAGAGTTTAGTATTAATATAATTAATAAAACCCGCTCCTTTTTTAACTACTCTGCTATATCTAAAAAGTATATTATTAATATAGCCCTTAAGAGGGCTTACTTTAATACCCTTATAGGGGACTCTATAAGGTATAATAGTATTAAAGCTAAGTAGGTCGTTATATACCCTATAGAGTAGCCCTTCTTTAAGCAGGTCCTCTGCACTATTAAGGCAGAGGTAGCCTAGGCCCCTTAGGGATTAGTAAATATAGCCTATGCTGACTGCTTTGCTTTAGAGAGAGCGTTATTAATAATAGCATAGCTAGCGGATAAAGTAGTAATAGAGGCGGTATTAGTAGCGCAGGTAGTGCGCGAGAGGATAAGTTAATAGTTTTATAATTTCAATAATTAAAAACTATATTATTATTAATATAAAGTTAAAGATCGTGAGGCTATACGCATATAGAAGTGCGACTATAGTTAGGAAAGGATCATATAACCGAAGGCTATATATTATCAGGAGGCGCAGAGTTAGAAGGTCTATTACACTTTAAGTAGGTAAAATCACTATGCAGTAGCTAGAGGCCAAGGTTAGCATACTTTAATTACGCTATATTAAGTGGATTCTATATTAAAGGAGGGAAAAGTCTAACTATAGGCTAGCATAGCCCCGGAAGGCTAAAGAGTCGCTTAGTAATTACATAACTTATAAGTCACGTGACCCGAAATTTAGGTAGGTCTAACCTAGCGCCATAATAAAGGGGAAGTTAGCGTAGTAGAGTCTATAGCGGTGTTAATAACTATAGTTATTTATAAATATATAGCGATATAACGCATTCTTACTATAGAAGTTAGTAGCGCTATATTTATAGTAGGGTAGTAGTAGAGGCGTAGGATAAGACTAGCCTACTAAAAGGGTTGTAATTAATAGCTATTATAAAGGGTCCTAAGGCGTATATAGGCGTTAGGAGTAGTGGCGTTAGTAGTATTAGTAATCCCTCGCGGGATCTCTCGAAGTTATAAAGAACTCTACTAGTATATATATATTAGTAGTAGTATAGTTAAGCGCTAGTAACAGCGTATTAGTATTAATTAGTCTCTAAAAAGAAGCAGCTTATATACCTATTATAATATTCGCTATTATATAGTAATAAACTATATTAGTTATATAGATTAAAGTAACTATAGTCGTGCTGTTAGATATTATAAGAATAAGTAGTAATATGTTAGGTAATAGATATCTTAATATCTACTAGGAGGCTCTACGCGTAGGCGCGCGGGAGCGGTCTGTATGTATAGCTAGGTAGTAACTAATAGTAGTATATAGGATATTATAATAATAAGGATCCTATGCGTAATTAGGAGTTAGAAACCGGGGTTAAACGAGTATATTATTTATAGTTATATAAGCGAAGCTATCCTTATACCTAGTTATAATATAACCCGCGCTCTTATTATATACCTTTATGTATAAATAAGCCCTTATATTGCTTATAATACCTCTAACTTATATACGATCCAATATTATACTATGCGCGCGCCTACCTATTATAATATAGCGCTACTTATAGTTATAATACTCCTCCTTACTAAGAGCCTAGTTTTATAAAGCTTAACTTACCTTAGTATACTCCTCTATAATAGTATTAGCCCTAAATAGCTATATATTACTTTTCTTATAGAGGTATTTAAAGATCAATCTCCTAAGTAGTTTCATAAATAGGTTAGCTATATTACCTACTAATAATATATACTTAAAGTTAACCTCGCCCTACTTATTAACTTCTTATATAAAGTAGTTATGAACCTATATATACTTTATATAATTATTTATAGACTCCCTCTTTATAAATATAATTACTCTTATATTATCTACTTATATATAAAAGGGCCCTCTAAGATCTATACTAAGTTTACTTAAGAAGTCATATATCTAAAGCGCTTCTAAAGTAGTAAATAATACTATATAGTACTTAGTTTCTATAAATAGCTTAGAGATTATTACTTATTATTAGGATCTCTATAAGATTAGCTTATTAGCTATAAAGAATACCTAACCTATTATTAAACGTAGTATATCCTTATAGCTGGTATAATTACTATTAATATAGCTATAGAGACCCTATTTATTTAGGTCTCTATCCCTATATTTGTTATTATAACTTATTACTAAAGAGGCGTTTATACTAATATATTATATTAAGCGCTCTATGCCCTTCTTATATAATTTGTTTAAATAGCAAGAGAATAGTACCTATAGCCTTATATTAAAGGAGAGATCTAGTTATATTATAAGCGCTCCAAAGCTAACCTTACTAAGCACTCTCTAGTACTACGCTTAAAGTTCTAGATCTAGCTTAGTATCTATACTAGGGATTATAATATTAAGCGCCCCTATATTAATAAGTATATTTATAAACCTAACCTTCGCTCTAAACTCCCTTATTATATCTATTAAATATATCTCTTAGCTAATAATAGTTTTCTATTATTCCTTATTAAAGGTAAGTTATATACTAAGGAAGTTATTAAGCACTCCGAGGTTATTAACCTCGATCTTATTACCTATATACTTATAAATGGTACTAAGAGCTACTTCTAGTCTATATACTAGGATATTATTCATATATATAGCTATTATAATATTAAGAGTCTTGTTATAATAAGTCGCGTTATCTAAATAAAATAATATAAATCCCGCTTATTAGAGAATCTCTTACAACCTTTTCTACTACTACCTCCTACCCTACTATAACCTATATATAGCCCTATAAAATCTAATAACCTATTCCTAATCTACTTTATATCTATATAAAGCTACTAGCTTAGTATATCATAGGTCTATAAAAAACCTCTTGATTAAAAGGAAAGGTATTATATATACTACCTCCTCTAGCTCTCTATTTAAGTATATACTAATAAAGTCCTATTATTATATAGGATACCCCTTCCTATATATATATACTAATAGGATCCGCTATAACGCTATTTATAATATCGAGGTATATATCTAGGTAAAGTCGCGCCTGGAGACTTATAAGATGCTCCTTATTATAATCCGCGCCTTATGCTTTATAAGTATATTATAAACCTTCTGATACTTCTATACCTATTTAGCTAACAAGTAGAGGCCTTTTAGTACCTCCACATTAATAAACTCTAAAGCTCCCTTCTTAATTAGAGTATATATTTTATTAAATACTACCTCTACTTATAACTTCTAATTATTTATAAGTCTATTCTACGCTTCGATAATAATTATTAGGTCTAGGTAAGGCTATAGAGATAACTCTAATTCGCTTCCTCTAAGGGGGTCTTATATAAAAGGTATAATATAAGTAAATACTATTTCTTTCTTCTCTAGAGAGTTAATCTCTCTAATTTAGAGATATACTCACTATATCTACTCTGTAATGCTATAAATATAGTATTATACCTATAAGCCCTAACTAGGTAGTAATATATACTAGCGCTCCGCTAGCTCTATTATAAGTTTATAAAAAATAATATTAGAGTAGATAATAATCTTATCCTACTCTAATACTTATATCCTATACGCTTAGTCTCTATAATAACTAATTAGAATACCCTTCTTAGCTTATATAGCGATCTTCTTACTCTTTACCTATACCTTAGGACTAATATAAGTAGAATATATACTTCTAATAACCCTTAGCTAACTTATATTAGGAATATAGTCTCCTCCTAGGGCTAATAGCTTATTATAGAGCGCTTAAATAGGTATCTTACCTAGTATTACTATAGTAAAGGAGTAGATAATAATATAAACCGCTATTATAAGTAAAAATAGCTGTAGCTCTACTAGGACCTCGAGATTAATACTTAAAGCCCGCGTCTTATTTAATATAATTTACATCGCATGCTCCGCTATATTATTCTATTTATATATATATATATAGTAGTAAAGGCTCTACCTTTATCCTATTATCCTATAATATAGCTTCGAGGTAGGTTATTATAAACTCCCTTATATTATCTATATAAATAACTTTTATTATTATACTAAAAGTATTCTTCTCTCCTTAGAGGTATATTTATAATTAGCGCGCTAGTATATTCTTTATATTTATAAAGATAATCGCTCTAAAGTATATTTTATTATCTATAACTAGTAAGAAGTATTTAAAATACTTTACTAGCTTTAATTCTCTAATATCTATATAAAGAATATCTCCTACCCTCTTTATATAGCGCCTAGGTATATATAGTAAGTATTATAAACTCTTTAAGATATCGTACATTTTACATAGCTATAGGATAACTAACTTAGGGGTAATTATATATCCCCTTATTATCTTCATAATCCTTTTTATCTCTCTAAAGCCTAAATACCCTAGCTTATAATACTAGAGCTTAGATCTAGTCCTCTATTATATAATATATGTAACCTGCGCGCTTAAATCTTACTTATGGGTAATATTAAGGTTAAAACCTCCCTATTAAATATTAAGCGTTATAAATACCTGCCTATTAGTACCTACTAGTTAGTTCCTATTAAGATAACCTCTACTAAGATATAGTTATTCGCTACTAAATATATTAAATAGAAGGCCTCTGGCCACTGCATAGTGATTTTACCTACTCAAGTGCAATAGACCTTCTACCTCCGCGCCTCCTAATAATATATAGCCTTTAGTTATATAATCGTAACTTTCCTACCTATAGCCGCACTTATATATACCCTACTAGATAGCCTCACGATCTTTAACTTTATATTAATAATAACGTGGTTTTTAATTATTTAAACTACGAAACTATTAACATTTCCTCTTATATACTACCTACGCCGCTATTAAATACCGCCTCTATTACCGCTTTATCCGCTAGAAGTTATTACTATCTTTACTATACCGTTGTTAGTAACGCTCTCTCTATTTAGCATAAGCTATACTTATTAATATTTAAGCCCTAAGGGGCCTAGGCTACCTCTACCTTAATAATATAGAGGACCTGCTTAAAGAAGGGCTACTCTATAGGGTATATAATAACCCGCCTAGCTTCTACTACTAAGTCTACTTACTTAGCTA
>JAVHLU010001569.1:0-28388 GCA_036785755.1 Colletotrichum ledebouriae
TTTATACCATATATTTATACTATGTATTTATACTATATATTTATACCATATATTTATACTATATATTTATACTATATCTTTATACTATATATTTATACCCTATATTTATACTATATATTTTTATTATATATTTCTATTATATACTTGTATTATATACTTATAGTACATATTTATATCATATATTTATATTATATATTTATGTTATATATTTATATTATATATTTATGTTGTATATTTATAGTTATATTGTATATTTATATTATATAACTCGCTACACTCCGTTCACTTAGATCTTAGCCTATAGCATATATTGATCGGATCGCCTTAATAGTAAGAAGAATTTTATCTTCTTGTGAGTAGATTAGTATTATAGTTATAGAGTAGTTACGCGTTGAATATATAAGTAGTTAATAACTAAGCGGGTCTAGGAAGAAGTGCGCGGCTAACTAATATACGCGGCTAACTAATGAACCACGTTATTTATATTATATATTCTTTAATCTAACGTGGTTAATAAGCGAGCTAGCTACCTAACTATAACTATATTATATTTATAACTAATAAGTAGTACTAAGAAAGGTATCTTAATTAAAACTACTTAGAAACCTCTTCATTAGACGTTTTTTGATATATTAATATATTTATGTATTATAGTTAATATTCCTATTAATATCATATTACTATTAGCCCGTTTTAGTCCTTAGTTAATAAATACTATTTTAATATATTTCCTCCTTAATCTAAGTTATTAAGCTTAGAATTACGCCGCAGCCCCTTCGCAAAAAGACTATAACAAATTCACCTAGTTCGCAAGTATAATTCGGGAAATACTATATAGGTATTTTAGCCTATACCCTCTATTAGTTAAGGAAAATAATATAGGAACCCTATACGTTCCTATTACTCGCAAGTAAACCCTTATATAGAGTTAGACGCGCGCCGCACTAGGGCTAATTATATTAGAGCCGAACGGGCTACTAAGGCTCTTATAGCAAAGCTACTATATAAGATAACTCCTTAACCTAAAAGGTCGACCTTCGAGCAAGGTGCTAAAGGTAAAAGCTACTATATAAGATAACTCCTTAACCTAAAAAGTTAACCTTCTAGCAAGGTAAATACTACTATATAAGAGGTAACTCCTTAACTAAAGAGGTCTTTCCTAAGAGGTTCTTATAGCTAGAAGTATAAGAAGCTCTACTATAAGCAGGGCCTTATCCCTCTCCCTCTTCCTTATCCCTTAACTATATTAGTACTAGACCCTATATATAAAAACGCTAAGCCTGCGCGAGGCACGCCCTTTAATATTAATAACGCGCGAGAGCTTATTAGAGAGTTTAGTATTAATATAATTAATAAAACCCGCTCGTTCTTTAACTACTCTATTATATATAGAGAGTATATTATTAATATAGCCCTTAAGAGGGCTCTTATTAATACCCCTAGAGGGGATACTTATTATTATATTATAGCTAAGTAAGTAGATTTAGTAATAGAAGCTAGGTAGGTTATTATATACCCTATAGAGTAGCCCTTTTTTAAGCAGGTCCTCCGCACTATTAAGGTAGAGGTAGCCTAGGCCCCTTAGGGGAATATTAGTAAGTATAGCTTATACTAACTGCTTTAATATAGAGAGAGCGTTACTAATAATAGTATAGCTACTAGCGGATAAAGTAGTAATAGAGGCGGTATTAGCAGCGCAGGTAGTGCGCGAGAGGAAAAGTTAATAGTTTCGTAATCTATTAAATAATTAAAAACCACGTTGTTATTAATATAAAGTTAAAGATTGTGAAGCTATCTAGTATAACGGGCACGTATAAGTGCAGCTATAGTTAGGAAAGTTATAATCACGTAACCGAAGGCTATGTATTGTCAGGAGGCGCGGAGTTAGAAGGTCTATTGCACTTGAGCAGGTAAAATCACTATATAGTAGCTAGAGGCCTAATCTAATTTATTATCTCTCTTTATAACTAAATATCCTCTATTCTAATTATAATAAAACTCCCTCTTTTTAGCTCTCTAGTATTCAGTAAATAAGTTATTCTCTTCTTAAAGAATTTTATTCTTAGACCTTAGTAGGGTAATTTAATATCTAAATCCCTATACTCCTTTTAATGAATACTCTATAGCTTTAATAATTAAAACTAAAAGGCTGTTCTAATAATAGGAGATTCTCCTTTTAATAAATCTAGACTAAGAAGCTACCTTAGTTAGGTTATTTAATATTTAAGAAATCTAGGCTAGGGGTATTATTAGTAAGGATTCTAGAGGTATTAGAGTATTTAACTTTATATTGAGCTTTAATAATATACTCTCTATACTTAAAGGTATAAGCCTAGCTTCTCTAAAGCCTCCCTGGATATTTTTATTTATAATTACTTATATAAATACTCTATAAAATATAGGGAAGAAGTCCTCTTTAATAATATATGTATTACCCTATTATATCCTTTTCTTAGCTATAAGCCTTCTTTAGTAGCTTATAATACTTAGTATGTAAGGGCTAAAGTAAATAAGATAAATAAGCAGGTATATAGAGTATAGTAATATTATTTTCCTTATAATATATCTTAAGGTTAGTAGTATAATAACCTTTATATCTATTAATAATAAGGAGGTAATATATATTACTTATATATAGTTTTATTTACTTGTTAGAATACTAGAGCTAATCTAGGCCCCTTTTATCTATTATCTATCTTGTTTTAGATATGATAATAACTTATTTATATAGCAGACTAGATTTAGTATACTAAGTAGAGAGGTAATATTAGCTTATAATAATAATATATAGCGGGATACTATAGCCTAATAAGCTAATAGCTTAAATAACTACAACCTATTTATAATTACTAGGCTATATTATTTGTATATTTAACCGCCTTTCTATACTTATAGTAACTATTCTAGATATAATCTAGCCTATTATAAACCTAGTTTTATTAAAGTTATGGATATTGGACTGGATAATATTATATTTTATAATTATATTTACTATAAGGTAAAACTATATATTTATTATATCTAGATCTTTATATTAGGCCCTCTTATAGTTATACTTATAAAAAAAGCATATGTAGAGCTATAGGAATTACGTAATAAAGTTTAAAGCCTAGCGCTTCCTAGATAGTAGCGCGTTATAGTTAGTAAGTAGTTAATCAGCTATATCTTTTATATTACTAATATAGGGAGGAAATAATTAGGAATCTAGATTAAGAATATACTTAACTAGCTTCTCTTCTTTAAGAATGGTAAGATTTAATAAATTAGGTATTAAATTATATTGTAATAAGATTCCTTACTTTATATACTAAGGGTTAAGCGAGGGATAGGGTAGATCTTTATAATACCTCGGATACTAAGATTAGGGGTTTTCTAGATAGCTTAAAGGGCTAGGCTTAATTGAGTATCGTTCTTTTATAATATTATTATATTATTATAGTATTATAGTTTCATATAAGTTAAGAGGTAGAATATAAGTTAAACGCGGTTAGGTAGCTAGCTCGCCTATTAACTACGTTCTAGGATATTATATTATAAAGTAATATTACTATATAATACTACTAGGTTTAACATTATTATACTAAATAATAGCTTAATTATAGCTACTAAGTAAGTATTATTACTTAAATAGAAATAATTATATTTTAAATATTAAAAAACTCTTTTTATAAGCTTTAAGTAGCGTATTAATTATCTAAAGAAAACATTTAAAGATCTATCAATACTAATAGAAAATATATAAATTAGCGTAATTTCTTATGTTTTATAAAATAGGTTTTAGCTGAAGTATTATTTAATTAAACAGCTAAGATATCTTCTGTTTATTCAGATACTAGATAAAGTTAAGTTACTAGTATACTAAAAAGGCTTTAAGCTTAATAAAAGTATTATATAAGAATGCAATAGCCTCTAGCTACTATATAGTGATTTTACCTACTTAAGTATAGTAGACCTTCTAACTACGCGCCTCCTAATAATATATATAGCTTTTAGTAACGTAAATATAATTAATATCTACCTCTCCTAACTATAGCTATACTTATATATACCTATAGCCTCACGATGTTTAACCTTATACTTTAAGAATAATATAGGCTTTAATTATTTAATTACTATAGACTCCTATACTATCGACTTATCCTCTCGCGTACTACCCGCGCTACTATTAAATACCGCCTCTATTACTACTTCGTCCGCTAGCTATATTATTATTAGTAACGCTCTCTCTATAAGTAGTTAGCATAAGCTCTACTTATTAAAATATTCACCTAATAGGCCTAGGCTACCTCTACCTTAGTGGTATAGAGAACCTATTTAAAGAAGGACTACTCTATAGAGTATATAATAACCTACTTAGCTTCTACTACTAAGTCTACTTACTCAGTTATAATATTATACATATTATAGTGTCTCTTATAGAGGTATTCATAAGAGCTCTCTTCAGGGATCCACTAATGATATACTCTCTCTATATAATAGAGTAGTTAATAAAGAAGCGGGTTTTATTAATTATATTAATATTAACCTCTATAGCGATCTTGTTTATATTCTTTATGTTCAAGAGCGTGCCTCGCGCGGGCTTAGCGGTTATGTATATAATGTCTAGTGCTAATATCTTCGAGGGATAAGGAAAAGGGAGAGGCATAACCCCCTACTTATGATAGTAGAGCTTCTTATACTTCTAGCTATAAGAACCTCTTAGGAAAGACCTCTTTAGTTAAGGAGTTTTTACTTATATAGTAGTATTTACCTTATTAAAAGTTAACCTTCTAAGCTAAGGAGTTATCTCTTATATAGTAGCTTTTATAGTACCTTACTAAAGGTTAACCTTTTAGGTTAAGGAGTTATACCTTATATTATAGCTTTTATAGTACCTTACTAAAGGTTAACCTTTTAGGTTAAGGAGTCATCTCTTATATAGTAGCTTCTATAGCACTTTATTAGAAGGTTTAGTAAGGGCGTTAATAGCCTATTTAGCTCTAATATAATTAGCCTCAGTATAGCGCGCATCCGACTTTATATAAGAGTTTATTCCTAGGTAGGAATATATAGAGTTCTAATATTATTTTTCTTAACTAGTAGAGGGTATAAGGTAAAATACCTATATAGTATTTCCTAAATTATACCTATAAACTAGGTTAATATATTATAGTCTTCCTATAAAGGGGCTATAGTAGAACCACGAACTTAAGCTAAGAAATAAGTATAGATAAGGTAAATAAGACATATAATATGGGGCTATGTAACTATACTAAGAATATTATTAATACATTTAATAGATAGGATATATATAAATATACTACTCCTATAGATAATACTTTTAAATTAATAATAAATAATAATGTAGCTTAAGAAACTAGTATTAGACTATATTAATAACAAGTTAGCTCTCTAATTCACTTTGCTATCAAACCTAGGCCTAACATAGCGCTTATAGTAAACTAATACGCCCGCTTCATAGCTAACCCCTCTGTATTATATTTTAAAGCCTTGAATGGAGTTTAGGGCTATTTAAACTATAATATGAAGTACATATTAAAATATAATTAAACTATATAAAGTACTAATAAGTAATTATACCCTAAGGTCTTAGATTTAATTAATTAAATAGTAGTTTACTTAGCTAGCTATTATCTATAGAACCTATAAGTAGGCTATGATATACTAATACTAGGCTATATTATAGTCCTAAGCACTGGTTATAAAGTAGATATTAATAAATCTATTAGTAGATGCCTACTATTAATATACTATAAATATTAGCTAGTAACTTTAATACCTCACTACTTTATCCAGTAAGTAGATAACTACTAGTATATCTTAGCTCTTAAGAAAGCTAATAGATTTCAATATCTATATAATAACTTTTATATCGATCTAAGTAATAAATTTAAAGATTTTTACCTTCTAACTAATAATAATTAGCTTAATTATATTATATAAGTTAACATATATTATACTAAGAGTATATTAACTGATTTAAAAGGAATATTACTACCTACTAAAAAGAAATATAATATATTGAGAAGCGTCTATAGGAAGCCTATATTTCAACTACTAATTGGAGTGATCATAGTAAGAGTAAGGCTGCTTCTGTAGCTAGCTATATAATACCTATAGAGAGCAATAGACAGTTAAGTCCTGAATTAATTTTTAAAACAACTTATACTTCTAAGTAGTACTAAAAGCTAGATATTTATTTACATTATAGACTATAGAGATAAAGCTATGAATAAATATCTTAGCAGTAATACCTCCTTAGTCTATAGGTAGTAAATCTATAATAGCTATCATTGTATAAAAGAAGAGGTATAAGGCCGCTCCTAGTAAGTTAAAGAGAATAACTAAATAATAAAAGATTAAATAGTTACCTATATTATAAATATATAGTAATATTCTAGAGTATTAGTAATAGAAAATTTAGAACAGTACCAAGTATAGATTTCTTTCTCGGGAAGCATATATATAATTACTAAAGTATTTCAATATAATTTAGAAGCCGCTTGATATAGTTAGTAATAATTCCTATAACCTTATTCTTATAGATAATAAAGAGCTTAAGCTACTTGAAGATATAAACAAGGACTAAAGTAAGAAGATTAATAGGTTAGATTAATCTACCTACTCAGTAGTTAGAGTAGTAAAGAGAAGTAATTAATCCCTAGTAAAGACTATATTAATAGTAACTCTATACTACTACGAAATCTTAGCCTAATTCTTGAAGGATAATAAGTACTATATTGGAGTAAGCTATGATTTAGGCTACTATATAGCGTTATACTAGGCTATACTAATAGACAACTACTTTAGAATATTAGTTATAATAAGTATTCCGCCCAATAACAACCTATCTATAGATAGCTATAATAGGAAGAATAAACCTATAGCTAGTTTAAAGAAATATAAACCTAATTAGAAAGCTAATACGAATAGGTGCTACGTAATATATATATATATATATATAATATACACTACAATAAGGCGATTAATAATAAAGCTATATCTAGCTAAGCGAGCTAGGCTAGTATAACTAATAATAAGATAGTTTATATAGACTAACCTACTACAGTTAATAATAGAATAAGGCCTCTGGCCACTGCATAGTGATTTTACCTGCTCAAGTGCAACAGACCTTCTAACTCCGCGCCTCCTGACAATACACAGCCTTCGGCCCCGGTGCGGCGCGCGTCCGACTTTGTGATGTTCAGAGGGTTTGCTTGCGAGTAGTAGGAACGTATAGGGTTCCTATATTATTTTCCTTAACTAGTAGAGGGTATAGGTTAAAATACCTATATAGTGTTTCCCGAATTGTGCCTGCGAACTGGGTGAATTTGTTGTAGTCTTTTTGCGAAGGGGCTGCGGCGTAATTCCGAGCTCAATAATAGAATAATCTATAAAGAACAAGCTATTATAGGTAATAATAAAAGTATTTAGGTAGACTAAGCTACTAGAGGTAATAATAAAGCTATTTATAATAACTAAGCTATCGTAATTAGTAGTATAATGTTTCTTATTAAATAGGCTGTTATAGTTAATAATAAGGTTATTGAGGCGGGATAAGCTACTACAGTTAATAATAAGGGTCCATGTCTTAAGATTACTATAGGGAATAATTAAAATAATACTTAGTAGTATACAGTAAATTATATAGAACGGGTTATTAAGATAGGGATGAATCCATTTAAACTACTATAAGTAATAATAGGCTTACTATAGGAGAGGATAAAGTAATCCAAGCTATCATAATTAATAATATAGAAATTTATATAGACCTACTTAGTATATCTAATAATAGAAGTAGTACTCTCTATTAAGATACTAGCTTTAATAACTTTAGTTAACTACTGAATCTATACTTATACTTATATTACTATACATTCTATAGAAAACCTAAATTCAAATACTTATTAAATTAAGCTATTTCTTTCCTACATAAACATAAAAGGATATAATATTAGAATTAAGAAATATAATTAATTATAGGGGAATTTATATAGTTTTAGTATTTTTATTTTATTCTTTTAATTCGTTAAATAAAATTACTTTAGTAACTATAGGAAATATAGTATTGCTACTTTATAGTAGGGATAGTACGAGTAGTTAGTACTACCTAATAGCTATAAAGTACTATATACTTAGGGTATTATACCCACTAGGTAGATTATATAAGAAACCTAATATATATATATATATATGCACCCCTAATAGGCGAGGTTATATAGTTAGACTCATAGTCGAGCACGGACTTAGTATTTAAGTTTTAATAATTTAGTCCTTAGCTTGCCTTCTTTCTATTAGCGAGAGAAATCTTGAATTATTATAGCAACTTTCCGCATTATCGTCCTAGAATATCTCGTACCCTAGTGCTAGGAATATAGAAGTGCTCTTTTGGCTACACGTATAATTTCGAGCATAGCGAGTTTACCTCGAAGCAGCAGCCAGTTCGATAGCGTTAATAGACCTGCCGTTTTGTATGAAATCGCATAATAAACGAAAGCAATAGTAATAATCGGCTCTGCGGTAAGCTTGCTACACCGAGCAAGCTGATTAGGAAGGGACCCTTTTAGGTAAGTAGTTAGTATTATAACCGCAGGCGGCGCTATATTGTAGTAGGCGGGTTGCGCGCGGCGTAATATTAGACTATATATAGGTTAGAGGCGTAATATATAGCTTAAGGGGTTAATAGTATATAAAAGTATATAATAGGAGCATAAGGCGTATTATAATTAAGTATAACGACAGCTTCGCTTATATGATTATAATTAATATACTTATTTAACTCTAGTTTCTATCCTCTTAATTATATATAACATCCTAATTATTATATTGTAGTATAACTAATATAACTTTATAAATCTAAATTACTTATCATCGTAATTATTAGAATAGCGAACTACTAGTATATAATTATATAATATAGTATATGTATTATATAAACTTTGATCTATTTAGAAAAGGCTTATAGAGTTACTTATAGCCATAATAAGCGCGCTATAGAATAAAGAGGTAGTGAATCCTTAGAATAAACCTATTATAGATCTTTTATATAAAATTATAGAGCTATAATTAGCTCAATATAAGAAGCTTAAAGAGTATAAAACTCATTAAGTAAAATTATAAGAAGTATATGGAATAAACTTAGTAATACTTATAATTAATAATAATATAAGAAATACTTTATTTCTAATAGTATATAAAGGAGCGGGTCCTACTTTAGGCGTAGTGCTATAGCTAATAGTATCTCAGCCTTTAGTATATATAAGCGCGCGCGCGCGCGCATAGAGGCGCTACTAATTAAGCTAAAGCTATAAAAGGTATATAATAATAAGCTAACTACTTATTTCTTAGCTATACTTAAGTACTTAGCATAGCGCGCGCCCTAAAGCTAAAGCTATAAAGGGTATATAATAAGAAGCTAACTACTTATTTCTTAGCTATACTTAAGTACTTAGAATAGCGCGCGCCCTAATACGCGCCTTCTAAACTAGGTATAGCTTATTATACTATCCCCCCTCTCGCTACTAGCTACGCGCACCTGCCTATTGTAGACTTATAATAGGGGACTTACTCTATAACTCGCACTTAGCTATATACCTCTAAAGCCTATACTACTTTATAAGCTAGGGGATAGAACCCGCGCTTCTATACACGCGATTTAAACCCTAAACCTTTAGGTTAGCTTATTATATACAAAGGAGCGGGCCCTACTTTAGGCGTAGTGCTATAGCTAATAGTATCTTAGCCTTTAGCATATATAGGCGCGCGCGCGCGCGCGCGTAGAGGCGCTATTAATGGGATAGGAGGAGATAGACTTAGCTGCGCAGCTTTCGAAAAAGCCCCCTTAGCGCATAGACCTATTGCAGAAAGACTATGGAGTAGAGCGTAGAGGAGAGGAGTATAGTAGACTTCGGCATCGTTTATATATTATTATAACTAGTACCTTAATAATCCTATACCTCGGTTTTTTAGTATTTTTCCTTAGCAAATCCACGCCTGATTTAGATAATCTCTTTTAATTAGATCTATAAATTATTTTATATATCTTTTAAGTCCACTTTTAATATTCTTACCTATTTATAAGTAGAGTTATATTATTTATTATCTTTCTAGTTCCTATTAGTTCTAGCCCTTTCTAATAGTACCTAGAGGCGGATTCTTTTGCTCTTTTTAATACCCTTTATAAGTTTCTTAGAGAGTTAGGTACCTTCGCTACGTCTATATATCCCCGCTATAAATATATATATATATATATATATAATTAATCTACTTTAAATATAACAATAGCCTTAAAATATCTACAAATACCGAATAATAATAATATAATTAATAATAAACGTAGTTTAAAAGAGAGGAAGATATTTATAAACCTACTTTAGTTCTAAGGGAATAGTAATAGCTATGCTTTCTTATAAAATTAAGGTAGGAACGATATAGACCTTGAAATGCTCCCTTTCTTATACTATTAGTAGGTTCTAGCGAGTATATCCCTTTTCTTATCCCTTATATACTATTATAACTACTATTATTTAACTAGTAAGTTATAGCTAAGGTAGCTAAGATAGCTATATATAATATAAATATAGAGATTAGTAGTCTTACTAAGCAAATAGGTATAGCGAGATTAACTAGATTAGTAACTAGAGACTAATAAACCCCTTATTATTATAGCCCTAAGTACTAGGAGCAATATACTAACTTTTAAGAGATATTAATATAGTAAAGCTATAAATTCTTCTAAGATAAGAGTATTATTAGGGAGACCCTTTTATATTAAGGAGCGAGACTTAAAGTAGATCTATAAGAGCCTAGAGTAATAAGATTAAGGTTACTAGACCTTTCCTATATTTCTTTAGTTATTTAGTTTATATTATTTCCGCTTCATTTTATCTAAAGAAAGTTATAACTACCTATTTTATTTTTTTATTAAGAAGATAATATAATAATAACCTTACTTTATTAACTAGAAGACTTTATTACTTTAAGTATATAATATTAACCTTTATATTTATAGACCTATAAGTATTATATCTTCTTCTTCCTTAGCTAATTTAGATATTAGATCCTCTTCTAATAAGGAGAAGCAGCCTAAAGAGAGATTTATAAGAGCTTTATTTAATAAGATATAACCTTATACTATAGGATAGCTAGCTTCTAATAATAATATAGATAGATCTATAAATCCTACCTTAGGGATAGGAGTCATACCCTCGAGCACTCTATATTCCCCTAAGGGAAATTATACTAATTAGGATATTATAGCCCTTACTAATCTCCTTATAAAACGCCTTATTATTATAATAATAACTCCCTACTCTACTAGAGCGCCTAAGTTTATTAGTACTAATATCCCTAACTTTATTACTAACTATAAGAGCCTTTTAAAGCTTTCCTATAAGACTAATAATAATATAAAGAACGAGGTCTATATATATATAGCTCTAATAACTACTAAGATATAGTAAAATCCTATATTAGCAAAGCTAAGACCTAGAAGGAAGCTAAGGAGAAGCTTCTATACTAGTTTAGGTCTATAAACCTAAAGTCTTATTAGGACCCTAATAAGGACCTTTAGAACCTAGTTATAGGATCTTATATTAAAGATAATAACCCTTTCTAAGTAATAGTATTAATTACTATTATTTAATAACTTTAATAGAGAGCTATCTAGCGTAGAGGCCTAGCACTTATTAATACTAAGCTTATTTATATTACTTATTATTACTTATCATTACTTATTATTACTTATCATTACTTATTATTACTTATTATTACTTATTAGAGAGTGCTATAAGAGCTATAGCGTAAAGTCTTAGCTACTAGCTTCTTAAGGTTATTTTAAAGTAGTAGGTTATAATAAAAGACGCCTTAATTAAATAGTTTACTACCTACTTAGAACTTTAGTAGTTATCTAGTCTTATTAAGCCTAGAGTAATAATAATACTTTTAATCTTTATAAAGACGATTCTAATAAATTAGAAGGCTAAAGCTAAGGAACCCTCTATAGTCTAGACTACTAGCTTAATTATTAACTCTCTTATAGAGAACTTTAGGACCCTAAATATTAATAGGGCTAATTATAAGATAGATATCTTAACCCTTATTAAGAGATTTACTAGCTAAGGAGATAATACTTTTAATCTAAATACTATAGAAGCTACTAAGCCTTATAAATAATAATCTTAGGACTATTTATAAACTTAATACTAATAATAGTAGTACTTTTACTTATAAGCTAGATATAGAGATTATTAAGGAGGATACTAGTAATACTAGGGATTTAGAAGAGGTAGAGTAAGAAGAGGCTATAGAGGCTTCTAATAAGATAGATTACTATAATATATACCTTTCTAGGCTATAGGGACCTACTAGTTTGATAACGTTATTAACTATATTATTATTAGCTATATTAAGTATCTTAAGGCTAGCTAGAATAGGGTCTACTACTATATATCGCCCTATTACTTTATTAATACCCTGGATTTAAGTACTAAGGTTAAGATAGGTATTATTAATAAAGGCTATAACTATAAATTAACTAATAGCTAGATAATTCCAAAGTCTATCCTAATTAATAAGGGTACCTTTATATACTATATAGTTACTATAAGTAGGTTAATAGAAAGGTAGTAGCTAAAGCTTCTAGAGGAGGTTATAAGAGTTATTAATTATAATAAGATATACCCTAAACGATCTATTAGCTTTATAAATTTATTAAAGGATACTATATAATTATATAACTTTATAGATATAATATTCTTTAGCTTTAAGCTAAAGAACTAGTATATTAACCTAGTAGAAGATAGTATTACTAGAAAATGAGGGAAAGCTAGAGGTTATTATATAGAACCTTATAATACTTATTATTACTAGTCTTCTTAGATAGTAGACTTACTTATAATTTAAAACCTTCTTATTTAAATTACTTAGAGAGTTATAGAGCTACTAGATAATAAGTAAGAAGCTAAAGATATTATACTACTAGACGCCCCTAAGGAATAGGTTAAGTAATAGAAGTAGGATAAATAAGATAAGCTTTAGATTTAATATAATAATTCGCAGACTAGCTATATTCTTACCCTTAAGCTATATAATAAGAGAGTAAATAGGAAGGTACCTCTCCCTAAAGCCTTCCTTTATTAGAACTAGCCTAATTAGAATAGAATAGTCTATAACGCTACTAAAGCTATAATTAATAAATATAAGGATAGATATAACTTAAAGGTGGCCTCTGGCCACTGCATAGTGATTTTACCTGCTCAAGTGCAATAGACCTTCTAACTCCGCGCCTCCTAACAATACATAGCCTTTAGTTATATAATTATAACTTTCCTAACCATAGCCGTACTTATATATGCCTATTATACTAGATAGCCTCACGATCTTTAACTTTATATCGATAATAACGTGGTTTTTGATTATTTAATAGACTATAAAACTATCGACTTTTCCTCTCGCGTACTACCCGCGCCGCTATTAAATACTGCCTCTATTACCGCTTCGTCCGCTAGAAGTTATTACTATCTTTATAGTCCTCTTATTCAATTAGGTTAGCTAACGCCTTTATAGCTATACTATCGTTAGTAACGCTCTCTCTATTAGTTAGCGCAAGCCGTACTTACTAATAAGCCCTAAGGGGCCTAGGCTACCTCTACCTTAATAGTGCGGAGGACCTGCTTAAAGAAGGGCTACTCTATAGGGTATATAATAACCTACCTAGCTTCTACTACTAAGTCTACTTACTTAGTTATAATATAATAATAAGTATCCCCTCTAGGGGTATTAATAAGAGCCCTCTTAAGGGCTATATTAATAATACGCTCTCTATATATCATAAAGTAGTTAAAGAAGGAGTAGGTTTTATTAATTATATTAATACTAAACTCTCTAGTAAGCTCTCGCGCGTTATTAATATTAAAGGGCGTGCCTCGCGCGGGCTTAGCGTTTTTATATATAGGGTCTAGTACTAATATAATTAAGGATTTATTATAGGTTAGATAAGGATAAGGAAGAGGGAGAGGTATAAGGCCCTACTTATAGTAGAGCTTCTTATACTTCTAGCTATAAGAACCTCTTAAGAAAGACCTCTTTAGTTAAGGAGTTACCTCTTATATAATAGTATTCGTAGCACCTTGCTAGAAGGTTAACCTTTTGGGTTAAGGAGTTATCTTATATAGTAGCTTTTACCTTTAGTACCTTGCTCGAAGGTCGACCTTTTAGGTTAAGGAGTTATCTTATATAATGGCTTTTCTAGGCTATAAGAGCCTTAGTAGCCCGTTTAGCTCTAATTTAATTAGCCCTAGTGCAGCGCGCGTCTAACTCTATAATATTTAGAGGGTTTACTTGCGAGTAGTAGGAATATATAGGGTTCTTATATTATTTTCCTTAACTAGTAGAGGGTATAGGTTAAAATACCTATATAGTGTTTCCTAAATTATCCCTGCGAACTAGGTGAATTTGTTATAGTCTTTTTGCGAAGGGGCTGCGGCGTAATTCAGAGCTTAATAACTTAAAGGTATAAGAGGTTTTCGTTCCTACTAATATAACGCTTCTAGATTAATTTAATAAGATAGGAGATAATAATAAGGAGTTATAGGAAGGGATAGATTAGTAGAATAATCATAAGAACTATTTTAAAAGCTAAGTAACTTTAGCTATTATCTCTATAGACTTACCTATATACTTATAAACTAAGGTAATTTAATTTAACTACTATGTAATTACTCCTATCCTTAAAATAGGGTCTATAATAGAAGATTAGGATTCTATATTGCTTTTATTACTAAGTCGTTTTACTATCCTAGACTTCGTTATAACCTACTAGTAGATTACTATTACCCTTTATAGCCCTTCGAAAATACTCATTAGAGAGATTATTAATAGTAGCCCTGCTATTAACCTTATTAGTAAAAGTTATATTAAGCGCCTAGGCTTATAGAGCGATATAATTAAGATAAAATATAGGGATCCGCGGGATTACTAATAGAGAGCAGAGGACCTAATTTATAAGTATAATTATACATAATATATATATTAGTAGTAATTAGATTTAAGATATTTGCTTTTTTGTTTTCCCTAAAAATACTTATAATAAGGATCTAATACTAAGAGCTCCTTTTATCTTAAAGACTCGGATAACGCTAGATTATATATAAAACTAGATTATTAGAGTCCTTTAGTCTAGGAATATTAAGATTAATATCCTACTATTATTCTATATAAGAGATTTAACTGCTTACTTCCTAGAGATTATTACTAAAATAAACTACTTTATATCTTTTTAGTATAAATATGCCCTCTTATCTCTTATAAAAGAGGGGAAATAGAGGCTACTACTAATAAACCTAATATAGTAATAAGCTTAGACTTTCTAGGAGATAATTAGTAAGTTAAAAACGCTAAGGATAAGGAAGAGCTAGGTATAACGCTAGGGAGTATAAGAGCACGCTAGGATATTAAAGCGATTTAATAAGCTTTTAAAAGCTCTTATAACCTATTAAATAAAGTTAAGTAATAATTAGACCTAAATAAGGAAGTTATTACTATTTCTAAAGAGTATAAATTAATTTTTAATAAACTCCTAGAGATTATAATCTATAATAAAGTTACTCCTAAGCTTAATAAGATCTATAAAGCGATCGTAAGTATAAGGTATATAGTAGGATATAATAGCTATAGTATTAGTTATTAATACTATATTCATAGACCTAAGAAAAGAATATTAAAGACGAAAGTACCTAGGAGGAAATATAAGTTAATATATTAGAGAGGTATTAAAGTTATTATAGCTATAGATATTACTTTCTCTTATAATAACTATAAACCTATACTAATAATACCTATATTACTAATAGAAGATATTAAACTAATATATAAGGCGAAGGATAAGAAAATTTAACTTATTAATAACGCTATATTAGATAGGTTAACCCTAGATAGAGACCTGGAGTAGAAGTTAAAGGTATAAGTAAGAGCTAAGGAGAATATAATACTATATTCTAGCGCCCTATTTATAAGCCTATTTATATTAAAGCTTTTAACTATTAAATAAGGAATAAGGCTTATAAGAGCTTAATAAGAAGCTATCCTAAAAACTATTAATTATCTATAGCCTAAAGAAAAGAAGCTCCTTTTAGCTATTCTTATTATAAGATAGAAGGCTTTAGCCTAGGAATTTAAGTATTATAGCTCTATATACCCTTTTATTATACCTCTATAAATAATTTAAATAGTACTATATAAGGTATAGTAAGCAAAAGGAATCCTAATATTAAGAGGACTAGAGTAGGATATTATTATAATTCTAAAGGATAGACTAAAGAAGGGAATCCTTAAGCAAAGTTATATAGCTTATTATAATTTATTCTTCTTTATATAAAAGAAAGATAGTAAGATAAGGCTTATTAACTTAGTAACTAAGATAAATATACTTATAATATAAGATATAATACTACCCCCTTTAGTAGATAACCTTTTGGAAGACTTCGCTATATACTAACTATTATTATTACTAGACTTCTTCTTAGGATATAGCTAAGTCCCCTTAGACCTTATAAGTAGAGGCTTAACGACGTTTATATTACCTATTAGACTACTATAAATATATACGTTACCTTAAGGAGTAATAAACTTAGTTACTTATTTTATATAGGTTATAATTAAAATCTTATATAACCTTATTCCTAGCTACTATAAAGCCTTCCTTAATAATATCGCTATTAAAGGACCGACTTTAGAATATAATAAAGAGGAGATTAAGTCTTATCTAGGGATTTATAGATTTATTTTAGAATACTTATAGAATATTAATAAGATCCTAGTTAATTTAGAGCTAGCGGAGTATATAGTAGTAATAGTTAAGTTATGGCCTCTGGCTACTGCATAGTGATTTTACCTACTTAAGTGCAATAGACCTTCTAGCTCCGCGCCTCCTAATAATATATAGCCTTCGGTCACGTGATCGTAACTCTCCTAACTATAGCTATACTTATACGTGCCCTATTAGATAGCCTCACGATCTTTAACTTTATATTAATAATAACGTGGTTTTTAATTATTTAATAGACTATAAAACTATCGACTTTTCCTCTCGCGTACTACCCGCGCTGCTATTAAATACCGCCTCTATTACCGCTTCGTCTGCTAGTCCTCTTATTTAATCGGGTTAGCTAACGCTTTTATAGCTATACCGTCGTTAGTAACGCTCTCTCTATATTAAAGCAGTTAGTATAAGCTTTACTTATTAATATTCCCCTAAGGGGCCTAGGCTACCTCTACCTTAATAGTATAGAGGACCTACTTAAAGAAGGGCTACTCTATAGGGTATATAATAACCTACCTAGCTTTTACTACTAGGTCTACTTACTTAGCTATAATATAATAGTAAGTATCCCCTCTAGGGGTATTAATAAGAGCCCTCTTAAGGGCTATATTAATAATATACTCTCTATATATAATAGAGTAGTTAAAAAAGGAGCAGGTTTTATTAATTGTATTAATACTAAACCCTCTAGCAAGCTCTCGCGCGTTATTAATATTAAAAGGTATACCTCGCGCAGGCTTAGTATTTTTATATATAGGGTTTAGTACTAATATAGTTAAGGGATAAGGAAGAGGGAGAGGTATAAGGCCCTGCTTATAATAGCAGAGCTTCTTATACTTCTAGCTATAAGAACCTCTTAGGAAAGACCTCTTTAGTTAAGGAGTTACCTCTTATATAGTAGTATTTACCTTTAGTACCTTACTAGAAGGTCGACCTTTTAGGTTAAGAAGTTATCTTATATAGTAGCTTTTACCTTACTAGAAGGTTTAGCAAGGGCATTTCTAGGCCACGAGAGCCTTAATAGCCCGTTTAGCTCTGATATAATTAGCCCTAGTATAGCGCGCATCCGACTTTATACGAGGGTTTACTTATAAGTAGTAGGAATATATAGGGTTCCTATATTACTTTCCTTAACTAGTAGAGGGTATAGGTTAAAATACCTATATAGTATTTCCCAAATTATGCCTGCGAAGTAGGTGAATTTATTATAGTCTTTTTGCAAAGGGGCTGCGGCGTAATTCCGAACTCAATAGTTAAGTTATAATAGGCCTAGGAAGTAGTAATAATTATTAGCTATATTTATAATACTAATAGGTATTATCTAGAGCAAGTAAAGATAGTTAAGATCTATAAATAGGCTACTTATACTAATTTAATAGAGTTAAGGGCTTTCCTTATGATTATAATATTCTATAGATCCTAAGTAAAGGACTACTTTATTATTATAAAGCTACTTACTAACTTACTTAAGAAGGATACTTTAATTAGCTAGGAGGAGAAGTAGTAGATACCTATAAATACCTTAAAGGTAATACTTATAAAGGCCCTAATCCTTATGACTATAGACTATAGCCCTAGAGGAGGAGATATCTACCTTATAGTTAATACTAGTAATATAGGATAGGGCCGAGTCCTAGGGTAATTTATTAATAACTAGTATATAGTCTCTCGCTTTAAAAGTAGTACTTAGTTAGAACTAAAGCTATTATATAACGCTAGGAAGGAGGAATTATATAGTGTTCTAAAGGCTTTAAAGAGGGTATATAACTATTTATATAAAGAATACTTTATCCTAGAGAGAAATACTTAGATATTAGTTATATAACTTAATAGAGTAGCTATAAACCTCCTAGGAGCCCTGAATATTCGCTAGATTATATGAATTTAAATATTTAACTTTAAAGTATAATATATTTATAATACTTACAATATAGTAGTAGATAGCGTATTATAAAAACCCCGGAGACTATCTAATACTATTAATAAAGAGGCTAAGAGGGAGATTAACTCCTAGATTAATTTATAAATCTTCTTTATAAATATAGAAGCTAGTTCTTTCTTTATTTAAGCTTAATATTATAATAATAAGTAATATATAGAGGAGGTTTTAATAGGAAATATAGAGGTTATTACTAATATAATAAATATCCTAGACGTATTTCTTAATAGTTTATAAACCTATTTAGTATATTTTTAATAGATTACTTATTACTTAATAATATAAAGACGCTCTCTAGGGATTTAACTAGTAAGGTATTATAATTTTAAGATTAGAGTAGTAAATTATTATATTTAGAACTACCTACTTTTTACTAGACTAACGAATTAAAAGCTAATACTATAATAAGTTATTAATAATCCTAAGTAGTAAAAGAAGCTAATTATAAAGGCCTATAAAGAGAGTGGTTATTAAGATAAGGAAGCTATAATAAGGAGACTATCTAATCGCTATATCTAGGCTAGTATATATATAGAGATTAGTAAATCCCTAAAAAGCTACCCTAATTACTAAAACAGGAGAGCTTAATAAATAGATAATATAAGAACCTATAGCTCCCTAAAGGGACTAGCCTTTATAAGGATCTTATTAGATATATAAAGAGCAAGTAAGTAATACCTTATTAAGGTAAGGGATTTACTAATAAGATAGCCTAAAGCTTACTAGCTTAAGAGAGTAACTTTAGCTAAGATCGCTAAGTTTATCTAAAAAGGGAGTATTTGCTACTATAAACTATATAGCGAACTTAATATTAATAGAGGCCTAGAGAATAAGGACGCTATTATTAAGTTTAATAAGAAGTATGATATAAGGAGGAAAGTAATATCTATATATAACCTAAGAGCTAATAGACTAGTTAAGACTAGTTATTAGCTAATTACCTATATATTATTAATATAAACTAGAGGAGAGAGAGATATTAACCCTTAACTATATCTTCCTACTACCCTATTTATAAACTAATTAAGTATTTATATTCTAACTAGCTTTAGCCCTTTCTATCTATTATATAGGTTTAAGCTTATTACTCCTATTAAGACCCTAATACAAACCTAGAGGGTTCTTAATTAGGATTTAGTAATAATAATAGAGGAGGAGGTTTAGATACGTCTATAAGCCTTCCTATAACTTAATAATAATAGAAATTAAGCTAAAAAGATAATTAATAATTAGTATAAGAAAACTATAGAATATTATAATAGTTAATAAAAGAGGATTATAAGGAAGGAGAGGCTAGAGGTAAATAATTTAGTACTAGTATTTAATATTAAGGGTTCTATTAATAACTTATCTATTAAAAGGCTTAACTACTAATAATAAGGCCCCGTCTATATCTTATTATAGGCTCTGAACGCTCTATTATATTAATTAGTAATATTAGTAAGTAATAAGGTTATTAGAAAGATATTTAGTAGGAATTAACTTTATAAATTTATTTAAGCTCCTAAAGCGTATTAAGAGCTAAATAACTTAGATATTTCTAGATCTAACTTAGAAAGAAACCTAGCGAAAGTCTTCTTAGCGCTAGGTAATAAAGAGTATAATAATTATATACCTAAAGAAGAGGAGGAGAAACTTATAATACCTAGGAAAGGTAATTAGGAGAAAGAGAAGGATTTATTATAATTAGTAATATAATTAAAGTAATATTTAAAGGATTTAGAGAAAGTAATTAAAGCTTTAAAAGCTAAATAATAGCTAATTATTTAGATTCCTAAGATAATAAAGGAGAAAGAGAAGGAGTATACTAAGATAGAAGATCTAGGGGATATATAAGGTTTCTTTTATTATAAGTTATTTTAATTAATAATTTCTAGACTTATTCTTATATTCCCTTCTTTTTATCTCCTAATTTAAAAGTTTAGGATTCTAGGGATAATATTTTTAAACTTTAGGGGATAAGGGTAAGAGATAGTATTAGTAACTCCCTACTTATTTAAGTACGCGTCCTTGCTACTATTTATTATAAGAATAGCTTAGATAACTTTAATATCTATTAGTAACTATAATAGGGTTATTAACCTTAGGGAAGTATAAGATCCTGAACTTTTTAATAATAATACTAAAAGCCCCTCTCGCTAAATAAATATAAGATTAATAATCTAAAGATAAGAGAGAAGAAGAGAAAGAGAAAAAAGAGGGTATTAAGACTATAGTTATTAGCCCCCTAGGGAGGATACTTATAAAGGGGATTATATTAATTCTATACCTAGATATACTTTAACTTTAGCTTTATAAACCTATTTATATATTATTCGCCTCGATTTCTTATTATAACTTAACTAGCTTCTTATTCCCTTTTTCCTTTTACCCCCCCCCCCCCCCCTATATTATATAAATATATCTAGAAATCCTATTTCCCTACCTTAAGTTATAATATAAAGCCCTAAGTAGTTTATAATTTCTATAAAGTTAAACTCTAGAGGTAGCTTTATTATAAAAGGGTAATAAGAGTATATAAACCTAGCTTTAGAGTAATATTCCCAAGCTTATTAATAGTATTTATTATAAAGGAGGGAGAAGTTAAACTTAGCTATAGCTATAATTATAATATCTATTAGGATTTAGGATTATAAGGTCTCCTTAATACTATTAAACTCTCCGCTCCTCTTTATCTTATTATTATACTTAATTTTATACTTATAATATTTATAGATACTTAAATTATTATATAAGTAACTCTCTTAGGTTTTATAGAAGAAGTAGTTAGTATAAGAAGTACCTAGTATAGAGATATATTTTAAGTATAGTTTATAGATATAAGCGCTAGTTATAAGGCTCCTAGTAGTATAGGCCCGCTCTTTATAGTAGATATAGGGTACTATATTATAACTACCTTAGGATTAAATAAATAAGCTATATATAGCTACTATATACTAAAAGACCTTTATCTCTTATAATCTAGCGAGGAAAGTAATAGAGGTATAGATAAAGACTTAATAGTAGAAGTCTCTAGACCCCTTAGTTACCCTAAATATTTATTTAAAGTCCTATTTACTAAGATAAGCCTTTTAGAAAGCTAGCCTTATTACTTTAGTAGTTTTATTATAGAATATTTATAATATAAAAGCTACTTCTATGTATTTATTGCTAGGGATATTAAGTTAAAGCTAAGTAAGGCTTATAGCTACTTAAGAATTATAATTATTAGCTAGAAGGTATAGGGATAATAATAAGAAGGGAAGGAATACCTAAAGTTAGTTATTAGAATACTAGATAAAAAGAGGTATATTATTTTTCTTTATATTAAATATAGGGATATTAGGACTAAGGACCTAGAGGGTTACTACTAATAGGAGATAATAAGGGCGAGGTTAATTAGTATTTTTAATACTTAAGATAAGCAAGTTATAATTAGCTATAATAAGAAGATATAATTTATAGATATAAGAGAGAAAGTATAAAAGAGTTAGATAAAAATTAAAATAGCTAGGTAAAGGTAGTTATTATAAGTGGAGAGGTTAATAATAGAGGATAGAATAGGATATTTATTTAATTTATAACTAGGCTACTCGTTCCAATAGCTACTACTAATTATTATTTCCTTTATTCTTTCCCTATATATAACTACTCTAATTTCCTATTCCATTTATTATAGGTTTTTTATCCTAAGTTTAGTTTACTTTATTAAGGCTAAGGAGGGTAAGAGAGAAGAGTTAACTTTTCCTTCTATAAGCTACTAATAAATTACTATATTATTAAAGTAATTAGTAGATATATAAACGTACCCCTAACCCCTTAAACCCTCTAGTTTCTCTCTCTCTTATATATATATTAATTATATTTAAGCTTAATTTATCTACTAACTATATAATATTAATTATTATACTATAGCTCCTTCTTTTCTTTATATATTACTTCTATTTAGCTCTTTAGTCTATAAATTACTTATATTTACCACTTATTAGCGTTTCTCCTAATATATTATAATAGGGAATGTTATCTTTTATAATAATAAAGCGTTAGATATATATATCTAGGAGTTAAGATCCTTAAACCTTCTTAGGCTTAAAATTAGGCTTTTAATAGAGCTTATACTTAATAAACTAAGTATAAGTAGGTTTTAAGTATAGGGATAAAATAATAGAGATACCCTAGGCTTTAGACCTCCAAGCTTAGTTACTAGCCTTAGCCCCTACTACCCCGAGAGATATTATATTTAACCCTACTAATACCTTAGTAGTATTTAATACTATAAGACCTAAATGGAACCCTATACTAAATAAAGATAAGCCTATACTAGTAGTCCTATAGTATATATAATAGAGCTAAGAGTCTATAAATTACTTAATAACCTAATATAAAAGAGGGGTACTTATTATAACTTTAGCTTAAATAGAATATTTATTAAACCTCTATAATTTATAAGAGAAGCTTATAAGATATGAAAACTTAGATAATTTAGAGGTTATAGCCCTTTTTAGGGTTTTAAATAAGAGCTACCCTCGTAATATCTATACCCTAATCTATAAACTAGCCTAGTAACCTAGGAAAGAGATTAATATGGCTTCTATAGAGCTTAAAAAAATAGAGGTAATAAATCTTTAGGATATTACTAGGGCCTTCTTTCTACTAAGCTATAGTAATTATTACTAGGCTACGATCTTCATAGACTAGTTAACTAGCTACTACTTCTATTATAACCTTATATAGGACTAGAATAGTAATTAGCACTTCGTTAAGGCTAGATAGGACCTTAATACGTAGTATTATAAGATTAGAACCCCTTAATAACTCGGAAAGCTCCTATTAATTAATACCTATATAGTTAATTTCGTTTAGTAGAGGGATAGATTTATATATAGCCTCTAGTATATCGAATAGGCTAGAGCTCTAATTTAAGAAGGATTACTATTACCACGTTTTAATAATATAGCCTTAAGTAATAATATATTAATTACTAACTCTAAGATCCCCTTAGTTAGCTAATATATATCTATAATTGCTACGGAGTTCTATAGCTTAACTATTAATAGTAATATAGCTCTATAAGATACCCTATTAAGCTAAGAAGACTTCGAGAAAGTATCTTTCTTCCCTCTATACCCTCCTACTCCTTTACTTATAGATAGTAATATAATAGACTTAAAAGTAATCATAATATTACGCTATCTCCTATAGTAGATATTCCTTAACTTATTTATAGATTATTAGTATTATCTAGGTCTGCTTTATTTAAAATACTAGATAATAAGCTTAAATACCTTAGGCGTTAGCCTTAGTTATAAATCTTATAAATACTAAGTTATAGTATAATTATTACGCTACGCTTAAGAACTATACTTATAGATAGACTATTATATCCTAAGCGACCTAACCCTTTAAATAAGTATAACTATAGCTATATAGACTATATCTAGTAGAGGGTTAACTAGTAGGACTAGATTGAGTATAATACGCCTAAGGGAGTATATTATTATAACTTCTCGCGCTTAATATAATAGAGCGGGTAGGTTTAGCTATACTAAGGGTTAGAATAGGATAAGGAGTATAATAAAGAGGAAGAGGTAGTAAGGCTATTATTAAGATATAACTTATAATAGAAGATAGTTAAACCTAAGGGACCTTCTTAATAATAAGATCGCCTACTTAGAAGATATTATTAATAGAATAGATCTATAAATAGAGTTTATTTACTATTTCTATAAAGTAGTTTTATTTATTTTCTAAAACTCTCCTCTATAATATTATAAAGAGTTTTAAGGGGATAATTAGAATAGGATAAGATAGACTTAGCTATATAGCTTTTAAAAAAGCCCCCTTAGCGTATAGACTTATTATAAGAAGACTATAGAGTAAAGTATAGAGGAGAGGAGTATAGCAGACTTTAGTATTATTTATATATTATTATACCTAATACCTTAATAATCCTATACCTTAGTCTTTTAGTATTTTCTCTTAGTAAATTCGCGCCCGATTTCGATAATCTCTTTTAATTAGATCTATAAATTATTTTATATATCTTTTACGTCTACTTTTAATATTCCTACCTATTTATAAGTAGAGGTATGTTGTTTGTTATCTTTCTAGTTCCTATTGGTTCTAGCCCTTTCTATTAATTAAGCTAAAACTATAAAAGGTATATAATAATAAGCTAAATACTTATTCCTTAGCTATACTTAAGTGCTTAGGATAGCGCGCGCCCTAATGCGCGCCCTATAAACCGAGTATAGCCTATAATATAGTATTACTATTAATAAGTACTCTAATAAGCTTAATCTACTTATACTTAAGGTATAAGAGAAAGCTAAGCTATTTAGATATTATAATAATAAATACCTTCTTTGTAATAGGGGCGCTTATTACTATACTTAAGCTAGGTATAAACTACTTTAAGAGCTTTTATATAAAGTCTCTCAAGGATTATTACTTCAAGGAATCAATAAATTAGATTATATAGTTTATATAAGTATAGATATAGCTTATAGTATATAGAGTTATACTTAGAGATAACTAAATCTATATAGAGGACCTCTATATAGTAATAGAGATACATAGGAACCTTATAAAAGGACTATTATCACTTATAGTATATATCTAAAATAGCTCTAAGATATAAAATACCCTTTTATAAATATATACTAGCGCTAGTATTATATTATAAAGCTAGTTATAGGACTAGATATATATATTAACGCTTATAAAGAGCGATCTCAAAATATATATATTAAAGCTTAATAAAGTATAACATAGATATTCATAAGTTAGTAGTATTATCTCTACTAAGGATACTATTTAAGTATTTATCTGAAGAGTAGAGAACTAATACTATTACTAAGCTATATATTAATAATCAAAGCACTATAAAACTACTATTAGATTAATAAAGGTGCTTATAATTAACGTATAGGATAAGGCTTATATAACTAATAAGATAAAGGCTATATTTATAACCTTAGTAGGGCCTCTAGCTACTATATAGTGATTTTACCTACTTAAGTGCAGTAGACCTTCTAACTCCGCGCCTCCTAATAATATATAGCCTTCAGTCACGTAATCGTAACCTAATAACCTTCTAAGTTACTAACTACCTTTCCTAACTATAGCCGCACTTATACGTGCCTATAGCCTCACGATCTTTAACTTTATTTTAATAATAACGTGGTTTTTAATTATTTAATAGACTATAAAACTATTAACTTTTCCTTGCGTACTACCCACGCTACTAATACTACCTCTATTACCGCTTTATCCGCTACTATACTATTATTAGTAATACTCTCTCTATTTAATATAAGCTATACTTACTAACGTTCCCCTAAGGGGCTTAGGCTACCTCTTCTTTAATAATATAGAAGACTTGCTTAAAGAAGAGCTACTCTATAGGGTATATAATAACCTACCTAGCTTCTATTACTAAGTCTACTTACTTAGCTATAATATAATAATAAATATCCCCTCTAGGGGTATTAATAAGAGCCCTCTTAAGGGCTATATTAATAATATACTCTCTATATATAATAAAGTAGTTAAAAAAGGAGTAGGTTTTATTAATTATATTAATACTAAACTCTCTAGCGAGCTCTTGCGCGTTATTAGTATTTAAGGGTATATATCGCAATAGCTATAAGCGCTTAAGGGGTAGGTCGTTATAAAGAAGGGTATATAGGACGAAGTATATAACGAAGGAGTATATATATAGGTATCTATATATCGAACTATCTATAAAGAAGTCTCTCTAAATAAGGGTATATAAACTAAAGGGATATATATACCCGCTCTAGAACGGGTAGGACTATATATAACTATATAAGTAAGCCCTATCTTATATTATATACCCCCCTAGCCTCGTACTATCCCCTAAGGCTAAATATAAAGTAAAGTAAAGCTATTAATAACTAAATATAATAAGGGGAGTAGCGCCCTAAGTATCTTATATAGCGCTACTTATAGAATAATAAGAAGAGGGGGAGTAGTCTACTTAGTAATAAAGGGAGTAGTCTACTTAAGGAGGCTTAGCTATAGCTATAATAAGGGGAGCGATTTATTTATAAGGGGGTTAGCGCGCTAAGAGGGCCCTACGCCGCGCTAGCTATAATAATAATAGTAGGAGTAGTCTGCTTAATAATATAGCTTATGCTATAATATTTATTAGGTATTTAATAGAGGGTCTTATAATACCCTCATCCTAAAGCGCGTTATATAAATAAGATAGCTTATTAGTATATAGAGTAGCTTAGAAAGCTTCTTTTTCTAGCTTTATAAGCTAAATAATTTATTTAGCTTTATTAAGCTAAATTACTAAAAGGAAGTAATTATAACGTCGCGGTAGCTAATAATAGGTATACCTATAGGGGTATTATATATAATCCCTACTATTATCTCGCTTTATTATAGAGCTTTTAGTAGGGGTAGGTTTAGGTATGCCTACTAATATAGTAAATATACCCATAAGGGCGCTAGGTCGCTTTAACTACTAGGCGACGAGGGCGCTAAATATCGAAGCTATCTTAATAAGGGGGTTAAATAGAGGGCTAAGAGGAGGGCTAAAAGGAGCGCCTAAAGCTATCGCAGCACGTTAGGGGTTATATATAAAAGGCGTATTATAAGCGAAGTCGAACTAGCTAAGAGCTAGGCTTATAACTATTATAATAGCTATAAGCGCTTAAGAGGTAGGTCGTTATAAAGAAGGGTATATAGGACGAAGTCTATAACAAAGGAGTATATATATAGGTATCTATATATCGAACTATTTATAAAGAAGTCTCTCTAAATAGGGGTATGCAGACTAAAGGGATATATATACCCGCTCCGGAACGGGTAGGACTGCACGTAACTACGTAGGTAGGCCCTATCCTATACAATAGTATACCTCGCGCAAGCTTAGCGTTTTTATATATAGGGTCTAGTGCTAATATAATTAAGTAATAAGGATAAGGAAGAGGGAGAGGTATAAGGCCCTACTTATAGTAGACCTTCTTATACTTCTAGCTATAAGAACCTCTTAGGAAAGACCTCTTTAGTTAAGGAGTTACCTCTTATATAATAGTATTTATAATACCTTACTAGAAGGTTAACTTTTTAAGTTAAGGAGTTATCTTATATAGTAGCTTTTATTTTTAATACCTTGCTAGAAGGTCGACCTTTTAAGTTAAGGAGTTATCTTATATAGTAGCTTTTACCTTTAGCACCTTACTAGAAGGTTTAGCAAGGGCGTTGCTATAAGAGCCTTAGTAGCCTATTTAGCTCTAATATAATTAGCCCTAGTATAGCGCGCGTCCGACTTTATATAGTAATATTTAGAGGGTTTGCTTATACGTAGTGAGAATATATAGGGTTCCTATTTTATTTTCCTTAACTAATAGAGGGTATAGGTTAAAATACCTATATAGTATTTCCTAAATTATACTTACGAACTAGGTGAATTTATTATAGTCTTTTTATAAAGGGGCAGCGGCGTAATTCTAAACTTAATAACCTTAGTAGTAAATAAGCTATTTAAAGGAGATAAAAAGGAGGAGCTTAAAAAGAATTAGTAGAGCTATAGTTATTATAGTTATAAGTATACTAATATTATAGCCCTAAGGAGAAGAACTTACTAACTCTATAGAGTAGTAGTAATTAGATAAA
>JAVHLU010001570.1:0-28388 GCA_036785755.1 Colletotrichum ledebouriae
AGAGGGCTCTTATTAATACCCCTAGAGGGGATATTTATTATTATATTATAGCTAAGTAAGTAGACTTAGTAGTAGAAGCTAGGTAGGTTATTATATACCCTATAGAGTAGCCCTTCTTTAAGTAGGTCCTCCGCACTATTAAAGCAGAGGTAGCCTAGGCCCTTTAGGGGAATATTAGTAAGTATAGCTTATGCCGACTAATAGAGAGAGCGTTACTAATAATAGTATAGTAAAGATAGTAACGACTTCTAGCGGACGAAGTAGTAATAGAGGCGGTATTTAATAGCAGCGCGGGTAGTATATAAGAGGAAAAGTTAATAGTTTCGTAGTTTAAATAATTAAAAACCACGTTATTATTAATATAAAGTTAAAGATCGTGAGGCTATCTAGTAGGGCACGTATAAGTGCAGCTATAGTTAGGAAAGGTAGTCGGCAAGATTATATAACCGAAGGCTATATATTATTAGGAGGCGCGGAGTTAGAAGGTCTATTGCACTTAAGCAGGTAAAATCACTATGCAGTGGCCAGAGGCCAAGTAAAAAATCTATAAATTTAGAAGGTTTTCTCCTTAAAAGTAATAAGCCCTTTTATAAGGGTTAACGCGTTTAGGTACGTTTAACGCGTTAGGCGCCCTTGAGCGGGATAACCGCGCTAAGCGCGTTCGGTATTAGCTAGGTAGCTTAGAGGAGTAATTAACTAATAATAAGGTATTTATCCTCTATCCTAGCTACTCTTATGGCTCTTATACTTAAATATTAAAAGACTTTATAGCTTAGAGGAGTAATAAGCTAATAATAAAGCTACTCTTATACTCTAATTACTCTTATAGCTTTATTAGATAGGTCTAGGATTACTTAGTAGTTCTTTAGATAACTATAACTAAGTTTTTTTATAAGAGTTACTCCTTTTTTATAAGGTTATATTAGAATATATTATTATTTTAGCTTATTTTTATTACTTTAAACTTACCCTTAGAATTATTATATTTTCTATTTATTATTAGACTTTTAGTAGTTTTATAGGAGTAATAAAGATATTCTCCCTCTAGGAATAAAGAAGGTCTTTATTATAGTATAGGGGGCTACTAGTAGTTATCTAGTAGTTATTTAATACCTCCCTATACTTAGTAAAGTTAGCTAAAGCTAAATAATATACTAATCTAGAGATTATCCTCCTTTTAGCTATATAAAAGCCTAGTTATAGTATTAAATTAGAAATATATAAATTATTTAAAGTTTCACCCTATTAAAATCTCTCCTTCTTACTTCTTTAGATTTATAATACTAACGCTACTATTACTAATAGCTTATTACTAGCTTCTTATTCCCCTACTAATAACTTTATCTTAATTATTGTATAATAAATTTATTATTATATTATCCTCTATTACTACTACTACTAATACTATTAATAAAGCTCCCCTCCTTACTATAGGTATACTCTAGGGGTACCCTTATTATTAGTAACTTTTAGTAATAGCGAAGTAAGAGCCCCCTAAGGAGGATTACCCTAATATTAAGCTCCTTATAAGCTTAATTCTCTATTTTAAGAGTAATAATAAGCTCTTAGTTCTTATTTAATACTTATTTAATATTTATCTAGTATTTTACTAGCTTTAGGCCTTAAATTTATTCTTAACTTATTTATTTCTTGAGTACTTTGATTAAATATAAGTATTATATTAAAATAAGTAATAATAAAGCTTATATTATTAAAAGGTTTACTTAGTATTTTCTTATTTCCTATTTATTAACTTATTATAACCTATATATTATATAATAAGCGCTACTAATAAGATTAAGCGCTTTATGAATAAGACTAGTTCTAAGCCTAACCTTTAGGTATAGTAATTTAAGAATAATGTAGATCCCTAGTACCTCCCTAGTACTTTATTATTAGTATCTAATTATTTTCAAGAGGAGATCCTTACTACTTAGCTTATAATTAAAAAAGCCCTCTAAGTTAAGAAGAATAAGGCTATTATAATACCTAAGAAGTATAAGGCTAAGGAGGCTAAGATCTCTATAAAAATAGAGAACTACTAGGTAGCTATTTTAAAGGATATAGCTAGGTATTAGTAATATCTTACTAAGGAGGCTAAGAAGTAAACTAAGTTATTATATAAGTAGTATAAGGAGCTCTATTACTACTACTTAGAGATAGAATAGCTAGCTAGTAAGTAGCTAGAAGTATAGGATATATAAGCTAAGTATATTAAGGAGGTAAATAAGGCTTATAATAAAGTAGTAAGTTAACTTAATCTTTATTAGTACCTTATTAGTACTCCTCTAGTTAGTATTTCTAACTTAAAGTAGTATTATAAGGTTTTAACTACTCTATTTATTACCCTATCTATTTCTTTAGGAGATAATAATAAAACTAGTCCTAGTAAGGAGGGCGCTAGCGCCTAGTAGATATAAATTTTTAAGAGCGCCCCTAGTAAGCTACTAATAACCTCTAAGTAGTATTTAGTTACCTTTAGGCGTTTTTCTAGTCTCTTTTCGCCTTATTAAGAGCTTTTAAGCTAATAAATTAAAGTACCTAGCTAGTATACCCTATTCCTACCTAATTATTAATTACTTATTAAGTTACTTATTAAATTATATAGGGATTATAATACTTTTACTTATAATTAGGCTTTATGATTATTTTATAAGTCTATAGATATATTATACTATAGCTCCTATGAATTATCTACTTCGCTATAGCCCTTTTGTTTAATAAGGTATTAATAGTTATATCTAGGGCCCCAATAGGTAATAATACAGTCTACTATATAGATATTATGATATTATTAATTAAGATATCTTATAGTAAAATTGCTAAGGTAAAAAAGGGTTCTAATTATATAGGTACAAAAATGTTATAAATTTAGTACTTTTTATTAATCTATGGCTTATATACCTATCCCCTAATAATTACTTTATTAGATTCTAAATAAGCCTAGGTATTTATTAGAAAGTTTATAAGAGGGCTTCCTCTATTTAATATTTTTTATTAAAAGTAGTATAGGATCTCCTATAGTAAAGATAATAGAGGTCCTCCTCTAACTATAGAACTTATTATATATTTTATTATATTTTTAAAGTAAGTTAGTAATAGCTAATCTCTAGGTAAGTAAGCTATAAACTCTCTTATATATTACTAGGACTAAAACCCTTAACTAAGGTTTAATATTATTAGGTCTATAAGGGGAATATTTTATTAGTAGCTTAGTAAGTAATATCTTAGTAGTTGTTATAGGCTACGCCCGGGTTAAGCCTACCTAGGCTTCTGCCTAGGTTTACCGCCTTAGGGAGCTACCTAGGGCCTACCCAGGGCCTACCTAGTTATTCCCTATAGACTAGCGAAATCTCTACTAGAGAGGAAAACTTCCCCTTTTCCTCTTTAGCTTAAATAAATAGTATTATAGCGACCTCTTATTAAATAAACTTGGGTCTAACCCCTCGTAGTAGTTTTATAATAGGAGTTATTATAAATAGATTAGGCTAGGTTAAGCTATATTACTTAGTTATCCTACTTAATATTATAGAAAGTCCTTAAAAAGTACTTAATACTCTAGTTCTAGCGTTCTATTTAGCTATTAGTTTAGGGATAAAAAGTAATACTAATCTTCCTCTTAATAACTAGTAGGTCATATACTTTAGACTAGAAGTTACTAGTAAATAGTAATCCCTAATTAGATATATTATCTTCCAGGAGCTTAAATATGAGGAAGATATATTTAGTTAGTAGTATAGCTAACGTATTAGTAATAAGTAACCCCTTAGTAGGGATATATAAGGAGTATTTTATAAACTAGTTAATAATAATAAGAATATTATTATATAGCTTATTTCTTATTATAAGAGATAGTAGTAGTTTTATAATAAAGTTAATTAATATCTATTAGAAGGGCTAGGTAAGTACCAATAGGGGTATAAGCTTACTATATAAGAGGTAGTATCTTAGGTTTATATATTAGGATATTATATATATCTTAATATATTCGTTTATATTACTCTTTTATTATATTCTAGAAAAACGATTTTCTAATCCTTTTTAATATCTTAATAACCCCTTAGTAACCTCTAGATAGTTTATTATAAGAAGCTCTAAGGACTTTGTTTTAAAGTAAGTAATTATTAGGGATATATAAGCCCTCCTAGTATCTTAGGGTATTAGTATTATCTAGTAACTATTTTATACCTTATTATTCTTACTCTTTATTAATATAAAAGGGGTCTTTTTATTAAGCCTTGTTATAGGCTACGCTTAGGTTAAGCCTACCTAGGCTTCTGCCTAGGTTCACCGCCTTAGGGAGCTACCTAGGGCCTACCTAGGGCTTACTTAGTTATTCCCTATAAACTAGTAAAATCTCTACTAGAGAGGAAAACTTCCCCTTTTCCTCTTTAGCTTAAATAAATAATATTATAATAACTTCTTATTAAATAAACTTAGGTCTAACCCCTTATATATTTAAGCTTATTATTATAATAATAATAATAAGTTAAGCGCTACTCCCACTAATTAATAAGATAGTTAATAGTAATATAGCTAAAATTCAAGATAAGCTATTATAAGCTAATATAATAGTAGTAATAGAGTCCCTCTAGTAATAGTTATAGGAGGTTAAATAGGGGAGTAGCTAATATATAGCTATATAGACCCCTATAAGTACTACTAGTAAGGGATTAGTAATACTTAGTATAATACGCTAGAAGCTACTACCCTTACTCTTAAAATTTTTAAGTAAGTAAAAAGAATATACTACCTAGGTATAATAAATAAGGTATAAGATTACTATAGATAGGGCGTTCTATATTATAGATATAGACGTATAATACCTTATTAACTCCTATTTAGATATTATACCTTAGTAAGTAGTCTCTACTTTCTATAGAGCTAGGGGGGTAGGGGAAAATATAACCCTATAGACTTTATAGCTTACCTAAATTAAATATATAAGAACCTAAATATCTAGTTATAAGCTATAGCTTAACTATAAACCCTCTAGTAAAAAGAGAATAAATCCCTAGTAACTTTTTTATTAAGATTTAAGTAAATACTAGCTAATATAAGTAGTATAAACTAGCTTAATTAAGTCTAGATCTTATTTCTAGAAGCCTCTTTTACCCCTAGGCTAAGAGATTAGCTAATTATTATTAACTTACTAGCTAATTATAATAGCTAGCTCTTAAAAGTCTAGAGTATTATATAGAAAGTAGAGCGCTAAAAGGTCTCTAGTAACTACCTAGTAACTTACTAGAGACCTATTACTAAAAATATTAAGGGGAATACTTATATAACTAGAGCTATATATATCTTATAAGTTAAGGAGGTAAGATATTATAACTATTAAAACTCTAGGTTCTCCTTAGGTATTTCCCTAGTATAATATTAATAGCTTTAAAAAGGTATAAGGGACCCCTATACTTATTATATTTATAGAGCTAGAGGTTATATTACTTAGCGCTAGTCTAATAAAGAGGACTAGCTACCTAGGGTTATAAAAGTAAAGACCTTAAAAGAAGAACTAGTATATTATAAGGTTATAAATAACTATTAAGTAATAGCTAACTCCTTAGAAGAAAATAAGGAGTTAGGAAAAGACTAACTCTAGAGCGAAATTAAGCCCTAGAGCTTACTATAGAGGAGATACTAAGTTAAGAAGACTATAAATAGGAATAACTAGCTAATAATAAGTAGCTTATTATTTAAGTTAGAGTTAATAGAGGATATCTAGCTTATATTCTAATAGATATTAAGAGTAGTACTTATATAATAATTAACTTTTCCCTAGCTTAATATCTTTACTTTCTATATATTAAGAAGAGATATTAACTTATAAAGAGGTATATATTTAGTAGACTATTACTTAGTAATATACTAAGTATAGTAGTATTTAACTTAGAAAGAAGTAGCTATACCTAGTATATATTTATATATATAGTTAATAGCTTAAACCCTGGTATTCTCTTAGGGCGCCCTTAGATAGAATAGAACTAGGTTATTTATAACGCTATAACTTATTAGGTATATTATAATAGGGGATAAGTTAGGCTATATCTAAAGGATTAAGAAGAAACGCCCCTTATAAAGGAAATAAAAGCTATAAGGTTTCTTAATATACCCTTATTCTCTATAATCTACTAATACTTAGTAAGATAATAGAGTAAGTACTAGGAGGGTATTATAGAGGTATTAGTATAAGCTATTAGCTTAGCTAATATTAAGAAAGCTTTAAAACTAAAACTAAAAGAGGATTAATAATACTATCTACTTAGCTAGGTCTTAAGGGAGTTTCCTAACTTATCTAACCCTAATAAAGCTTATTTATTACCCCCTAGGTAACTAGGAGTAAATTATTAGATTAACCTTATACTAGGATTAAATAGAAGGGAGCTACTACTCCCTTAGGGCCTCCTCTATAATATATTAAGAGAAGAGCTACTAATATTAAAAAAGACCCTATAAGACCTCTTAGATAAGGGGTTTATTAAAGCTAGTAGCTTACTTATTAAGATATTAATACTCTTTATAAAGAAGCTAGGGGGAGGAATTAACTTCTATATTAACTATAGGGCTCTTAATATAATTACTAAGAAAGACTACTACTCCCTCTTATTAATCTCTAAGATATTATACTAAGTAAGTATAGCTAAGTAATATACTAAGCTAGATATAATAATAGCGTTTTATAAGTTAAAAGTAATAAAGGAGTAATAAGAGAGAACTATATTCTATATTTAGTATAAGTTATTTAAGTAAATAATCTACTTGTTTAGCCTAACTAGCGCCCCTACTAGCTTCTAGTAGTATATTAATAATACCTTATAAGACTTTTTTAATAACTTTATTACTATTTATATAAATAATATATTAATCTACTCTAATAGAATAAAAGAAAACTATAAGAGGAAGGTCTAGGAGGTTCTCTAGAGGCTAGTAGATATAAGGCTAAACCTTAACCCTATAAAGTATAAGTTCTTAGTTAAGAGGGTTAAGTATATAGGGTTTATTATAATAATAGGAGAGGGTTTTTCTTATAACCCTAAGAAACTCTAGGTAATTACTAAGTAGTTACCCCCTATCTCCTTAAAAGGGGTCTAGAGCTTCTTAGGGTTTATAAACTATTATAATATATTTATACTAGAATATAGGGATATTATTATACTACTTATATTATTTATTAGGAAAACGTAATATTCTAGTAGGGAGATAACTAAGAATAGGCCTTCTTATAGCTTAAGTAGCTTTTTAATTCCTAGCTAATACTCTACTAGTTTAACTTAGAAAATAAGACTATTATTAAAACTAATTATTTAGGATTTATACTAAGAGGGGTATTCTTATAAGTTAACCTAGAGGGTACTTAGTATCCTATAGTATTCTATTTAGAGAAGCTCTTACTTATAGAGTATAACTACCCTATTTATAATAAGGAGCTCTTAATAGTTTTTTCTTACTTAATAGAGAGTAGAGCTATATAATATAACTACTTTTAAGATATTAATTAACTACTAGGGGCTTAAATACTTTATAATGAAATAGCGCCTTATAGAATGCTAGAGCTAGTAAGTAGAGAAGCTATCCTAGTATAACTTTATTATTAAATACTACTCTAATAAGGAAGTTAAGCTCGGAATTACGGCGCAGCCCCTTCGCAAAAAGACTATAACAAATTCACCTAGTTCGTAGGTATAATTCGGGAAATACTATATAGGTATTTTAACCTATACCCTCTACTAGTTAAGGAAAATAATATAAGAACCCTATATATTCCTACTACTCGCAAGCAAACCCTCTAAATATCACTACATAAAGTCGGATATGCGTAGTACTAGGGCTAATTATATTAGAGCTAAACGGGCTACTAAGGCTCTTATAGTAACGCCCTTGCTAAACCTTCTAATAAGGTAAAAGCTACTATATAAGATAACTCCTTAACCTAAAAGGTCGACCTTCTAGCAAAGTGCTAAAAGTACTACGAACGCTACTATATAAGAGGTAACTCCTTAACTAGAGAGGTCTTTCCTAAGGGGTTCTTATAGCTAGAAGTATAAGAAGCTCTACTACTACGAGCAGGGCCTTATACCTCTCCCTTATCCTTATCCTTATCCCTATAACCCACGATAAATCCTTAACTATATTAGTACTAGACCCCGTATATAAATACGCTAAGCCCGAGCGAGGCACGCCCTTTAGCGCAAATAACGCGGAGGGCATCGCCAGAGACCTAATAAGGAAGTAATAGCCCCTAATACCCTCTCTTAGAGAGAATAAGATATACTATAAGAGTAGGATAATAAGTAGAAATAGGGGAGGGTCTTATAGCTAATATTAGACTACGCCTACCCCTATAGCGACCCTATAGCTAGCCCCCTAGTAAGGAGAAGTTAGAAGGGCTATACTAATATCCTAGATACTATAATCTTTAATAATAACCCTAAACTATAAGTGCTATAGCTAGAAACTATAAAAAAGGATATAATATATAAAGCTATATATTATATAAGTACCTACTAGCTTTAGAGCTTCTTATTAGATATTAAGGCTAAGGTTTAAATTAATAAGTATAAAATTAATAATTAGGGGAGGCTAATATTAAAAGGGAAGCTATAAGTACCTAGCGGGGAGGATAATAATAACTTATTAAGTAAGCTCTATATAAAGATTATTTAATAGAGCTATAACTTAAGTATAACTACCTACCTAGGCTATAATAATATATTAGAAATAGTAAGCTAGTAATTCTACTAGCTAGGATAATTATAAATAGTATAGAGATTCATAAGGAACTACGATATCTATAGAGGGATATATATCTAGAGGTAAGTTAAAAGGGGCTTCCTAAAGCCCCTATTAGTACCTACCTACTTATGCTTAGACCTCTTAATAGACTTTATTATAGACTTACTACTTATAAAGGATAACGCTAGCTAATAGTTATAAGTTATAATAGATAGGCTAGGTAGGTTTATATTATTAGAGGAGATAGGTATTATAGAGGTAGAAGCTTATACTTATTAGTTCCTTACCTCCTACTTCTAGTTCTATAAGTTTCTATATAATATTATTAGTAATTAAGGGTTTAATTAAGTAAGCTACTTCTAGGCTAAATTCTATTACTTTATTAGTATAAGGAGGCTATTAAGTATTATATATTACCTATAAATCAATAGTAATACTAAGAGGTAAAACTAGGAGATATCAGCTATCCTATAAGTATTTATAACCTACGTATAGGATACCTAGGGGTAGCTCCTACTTATTACGTAGCTAATACTCTATAATAAGGTTAGTAATATAACTAGGCTCTTACTATTCTTCTTAGAATATAAGTACTATACTAACCCTATACCTATTATAAATAATATAGTAGAGGAGACCCCCTCTAGGGATATAATAGCTACCCTCCTAGTAATAAAACTATAAGAAGTAGTAGACTTTATCTAAATAAGTATTATAGCTACCTAGTAGTATAGCGAGGAGAATATAAACTAGTATAAGATACTTATAGAGCGGTACTAGGTAAGTAATAAGGTTTAGCTTTTAATAACTAACTATAGGAGCCCTAGGCCTAGTAAGAAGCTATTATAATTATATTATAAATATATTATAGGAGGAGTCCTAAGCTTATATATTATTAAGTTAGATATACCTAGTAATATCTACCTAAGGCTTTATATAAACCTCCTCTAGAGAGTACTAGCGGACCCCTTATTTATATAGATAAGGATAGACCCCTAGCTACTACTAATTATAGCTAATAATAGTAAATTCGAGTAGTATATAGAGGAGATATATATAGCGTAATAGAAAGTAGTTAGCTAAGGGTAAAGGCGCGAGGTCCTAGTTAAGTAGGAGGGGTATATAGAGCCTACCTAGGAGCCTATAGAAGCTATTATAGAGACTACTATAGTAAATAAGTATAAAGCCTTATATAAGCTAGTTATAGATAATAATAATAACCTAGCCTACGCCTAGGGGGGGACTAGCTAGGAGGGGGAATAGTATTATAAGCTATACCTAGGTTAAGCCTACCTAGGCTTCTACTTAGGTTTACTACCTTAAGGAGCTACTTAGGGCTTACTAAGAGCTTACTTAGTTATTCCTTATAGATTAGTATAATCTCTACTAGAGAGGAAAACTTCCCCTTTTCCTCTTTAGCTTAAATAAATAGTATTATAGCGACCTCTTATTAAATAAACTCAGGTCTAACCCCTCGTAAGCCTCCTTAATTAATTCCTAGAGCGAGAGTATAAGTTATTCTAGCGAGGTATTTAATAGTTAGGAATTTTATTACTACTTAGTACTTACCCTCTAGATAGTAGTCTTATTAAAATATTATAGGAAGTCTTATAGGATTAAGTCCCTAGCTTTATTAATTTCTATATCCTCTAGGGTATAGCTAGGCCTCTATAATTAGCTATTAGCTAGCTTATAATAATCTAGCTAGTATTGAATTTTAAAGTTAAATATTAATACATCTTATAATAGGTAAGCTTAATAGCTACTAAGTATCTTTTTACTAGTAAGGTATTTTAACCTAGGTAGTTAGTAATAAATTAGATATAATACTAGGAGTAAAGCAAGTAGTATTACTACCTTACTACTACTTCCCTAATAGCTAGTAGCTCTATCTCTAGCGTATTATATTATAATTATTTACTTTTAAGCTTCTAAGATATAAATACTACTAGTCTCCATATATTCTCCTCTAACTAGCTTAATCTTACTCCTGTTCTAAAGTCTAATATATTCGTTTTAACTTAAATTAGAAGTATAAGATTAAAATAGTATAATATAGGTATTTCTATAAATAAAGCATAGAGCTAATAGAAAGTAACTAGTAGCTTTCTAATTATTACTGGCTATCCCTTAGCTATATTAATAAGTTAGTTAGTAAATAAGCTATAAATCTTAGAATAGTTCTTAATAAATCTCTTATAAAACCTATAAATCTTAGAAATTACTAAATCTCTTATATTATAAAAAGTACTAGCTACTTAACTATTACCTAGACTCTCTTATATTTTATAATAACTCTATTTACTAAGACTATAAACCTAAGGAATTTAATCTCCTCCTTATAAAATTTATACTTATTAGGGTTTATATAGAAGCTATTAGCTTTTAACTAAGGAAGTACTTATATATAGCCTCTATATAGTAGTCTATATTATTAGTAAAGATTAAGATATTATTTAAATATATAATATAAATAATATTAACTAGGCTTATAAGTAACTTATTATAAATATCTAGAAGGTAGTAGGTATATTAATAAGCCTAAATAGTATAATATAATATTCATAGTAGTTATATTACATATAGAATACTATTTTCTACTTATCTCCCTTTTAGATCCTTACTTAGTAATATATATCCTTTAGGTTAAGTTTAATAAAGTACTTAGCTCTAGAGAGCTAGTTAAGAATCTTATTAATTAGAGGGAGAGGGGTATAGTTCTTAGTAATTACTTAGTTAAACCCCTAGTAATCTATATATAACTTTAACTTACCTCTCTTCTTTAGGATAAATAGGATTAGTACTCCTTTTTAGCTAATAAGTAAATAAGTTTAAATAGAGGCTTAATTTTAAGCTTTAGGTTAACAAGGTAGCTCCTAGTAGTTCTAAACTCTAGTATAATTCCTACTCAGTTAATATTAAATACCTTATTAAAATCCTAGTACTCTAATAGGATATTTATTTTAACCTCCTTAATATCCTTAGGGTTTTAAGTATCCTCTTAGTAGTTAATAATTAATATATAATTAACTAATAGTACTCCTATAAGTACTACTCTCACTTTATTCTTAATATACTTAAGTTGTTTTATAATTATAATAAAGTAAATACTCTTCTTATATAAGGGGAAGGTCTAGCCTAACTCCCTCTAATTAAGATTAGAATACTCTATTATATACTAAGGGATCCCTAGGATAATATTATATCTATTACTATTACTAATCCTAAGGTTATATAAAGCTATCTATTAGATACCTATACTATTAGTTATTTAAATAACTAACTTTTATATGATATAGTTAGGTCCCTTAGATACTTATATTCCCCTAATAGGTTCTAATTTATTTACCTCTAGTTAGGTATTAACTATAATCCTCTAGTTTATAATATTCTTATCCGCTCTATAATTAATAAATATAATACTAGTTTTCTAGCTACCTTTTAGTTAGACTTATATTATTACTTTAATATAACTTAGCTAGTTACTATCTTATTAAACTATATATATTATTACCTAGTTCGCCTCTAGTTATTTACTAGGGTAGGGTTTTCCTATATAATAGGGGTAGCTATACTTTTTATAATATAGGTACCTTAGTGCGATATAGCCCTTCTTCTTATAACTATAATAGATAATTTCCTTCCTAATATCTTATAATAAGTCCTTAGTATCCTCTTAGTAATTATTAGTATTACTATAGTCCCTATAGGTCTATCCCTTTAAGGCCTCGGTTTATCCCTCCCAATTAATAGTTTAGCTCCCTAGTTATTATCCCTTATTATTAGCCCCCTAGTCCCTTACTAGTGCGTTATATATCTATATATTAACTATAAGTTTAGTATTTCTAACCCTAGTATTACGGTTAAGCTATAACTTTAGTAATCTATTTACTATAATATAGTACTAGAGCTTAGGGTCTAGCCTAGCTATTATATTAGCTACCTAGATCTCCTCTAGTTATTAATAGGAGCTCTCTGCCTCGATCCTTTTATAGTAATCAATAAAGCTCTAGTATAATTATCCTAGTTACTAGTAAGCCTACTTAAGCTAGGTTTATATACTAAGGGTCCTAGACCCTACATTAGCTATACTATTAGTTAACTAGTCCTTTATTATTACCCAAGTAATATCCTTTGCTTTATTACTATGTCACGAACAGCGAATAGGCGAAGGTTAACACACTTTAATTACGCTATATTAAGTGGATTCTGCATTAGAGAAGGAGAAAGTCTAACTATAGGCTAGCGTAGCCTCGGAAAGCTAAAGAGTCGCTTAGTAATCACGTAACCCGTAAGTTATATAACTTATAAGTCACGTGACCTGAAATTCAGGGAGGTCTAACTTAGCGCTATAATATTACCCCCCCCCTTTTACTAGCGTTACTATTTATAGTAACTAATCTATTACTATACTAGTATTCCCCCGGCAGTATCCTTCCTATTTATATTTATACTAGAGCGTTATTATTATCTATAATAGCGGGGTCCTCGTCTCGCGCAGTAGCTAAGAGCTAAGCTAAAAGATATTTTAGTAGTCCTATTACTATTAGGTTAGTAGTATAGAAGTCCTATAGCGCTATAGGGGTATGCTTAAAACTCTTAGCGTTATACTAAATAGGATTATAGTTATAACCCTTCTAGTTAGTACGATATTATAACTATTTTTAGTATAACTAGCTAGTAGTTATATAGGTAACCTCGTATTCTAGCTTATTATTAAACTTAATAGGGAGTAGCGGGGGTTTAAACTAGCCTAGAAGAGGATCGCTAGTAGCCTTCCGGAGCTTATTTAGGTAGAATATAGAGTAGTAATTATATTCCTTTAGTAAGTCTAGTATCTATATCCCCCCGGGCCCTATAGCCTTAATTAGCTATAAGCTATCCTATAGTATTAATAACTTTAAAGAGTTTTCCTAGCGCTATCCCTCTATTAATATATAGATAGAGTTACTAATAGCTAAGTTATTAGGTTAGTAATAGCGATTTATAGTATAGGTATAATATTATTAAGCTATAGCTATATTCCCTTTTATAATATCCTAAACGCTATAGAGGTTTTATACTAACTATTAGATATCGCCCTAGTTAATCTTTTCCTTAGTTATTAAGAGCTTCTATATATATTAATCCTAGTTAAAACTTATCCGCAGTAGGTATCCTCGCTCGATTTTAAATAGTATAAGCCCTATAGTTTTATTTAGTAATACTACTTAGGCGAAGTCTATAGCAGGGAGTATTTTACTCTAGGTATCCTAGAATTAGTTTATCTATAGGTATAAGCGTTAAGTTAAGTACTAGTTAAGAATTTCTATTTACCTATTAGTTTTAGCGTAACCTATTATACTTAACTATATAATTATATTATATATCTTATAGAGCTTATTCTAGAAGTTAGAAGTAAACTAAGGGCCCCTATTAGACGTGATTATAGTGGGGAAACCTATATACTAGAAGATATAAGTATAGTATAACTATATAAGGTCCCGCGCTATAATAGTTTTATAGTAGGGGAGGGAGACTATCTTCTTTAAGAGGCAATATATTATAATAAATATATTATTATACCTATAGTAGTTAGGTAGGTAGGATATAAAATCTATTATAATATACTCCTAAGGGTAGTCTAGTATTAGCAGGGGTCTTAACTCGCCTAGAGGCTTATCTTTTAGCTTCTATACTTAGTAATAGGTATAGTAGTTATAAATATACTACTTAATATTAGTAGTTAGGTAGGGCTAGTAATAGTATTCCTTTAGGAGTTTAATAGTCTTATTCTAACCTAGGTATACTATATGCCTCTAAATATAAGCTTTATAAATTAACCTTATACGCAGGTCTTCTTCCTCTAGTATTATAAGCTTCTTATCTATAGTTAGAAGCTCTTTTTATATTCTCTAGCGTTCTTCTTTAGTAGCTATAAGTACTTTTAGTAGCTAAAGCGATAGTATATCAGATTTATAGTTTAACTAGAGGATATATTTAACTAGGAGGTAACCTTTTAACTTATCCTCTAGCTCTAGAGCGTTAATAGTTACTATAGGGTAACTTAAAGCAGATTTAAGTAATTAGTATAATTTACTTATTACCTCTAGGGATAGGTAGGTAAGTAGTAGTAGTACCTAGGTATAGTCGGACTTATAAATAGCCTATTATATTTAGAGGTCTTTATTCTTCTATAAGAGGGCGTTAGCTAGCACGTTTTTATACCCTAGGTAGTACTAGATATAGAAATTAAAACTAGCTAAGATACCTAACTAGCGGGCTTAGTAGATATTTAGGAGCTGCTTAGTTATAAAGTAGAGTAGTAGTTAGTAGTTTATAATAACTTTAAAACACTAGGTAGTTATAAAGAGTTTAGCCCTCTACTCCTATAGCGCTAGAATAATTATTATTATCTTATAGTTATAGATAGGGTAGTTTATCTCTATTAGTAATATTATCTTTAAGAAATAGGCTATAGGGTACTATAAGCTATTATTAGTTTATTATTAGAGGAGGGTAGTAGTATAAACTAAGTTAGAGGTATCTATCTCTACCTAGGTAAGTAGTTTAGGCTTCTAGTAGCATAGGATAGGGGCTAATATTAGGGCCTCTTTTAGCGTTATAAATACTACTATATAGTTACTATCGAAGTTAAATCAGGCGCCTTTAGCTATAAGTTTAATAAGCGGCTTAGCGATCTGCTTATAATTCGTAACGAATTAGTAGTAGAAGTTATAGAACCCTAAGAAAGACTAAACGCTATATACTATAGTTAGTAGCTACTAGTCCCTTACTATAGAAACCTTCTCAGGGTCGGGACTAATCCCTTTAGTTATAATAATAAACCTAAGGTAGCGCGTTATAGTTATACTAAATTCGCACTTCTTAATATTAGCTTAAAGCCCTACTTAGCATAGCTAATTAAGGACCTTTCTAATATATTCTTCATACTAGAGGGGGTCCTCTAAGTAAACTAGGATATTATCTATATATATTATATAGAAGTTATCTAGGTACTCTATAAGCATATTGTTTATATACTATTAGTACGTTACTAGGCTATTATAGAGCCCGAAGGGTAGAACCTTATACTTATAGGACCTATAGCAGGTATAGAACGTTATTAAGTCCTCTAAGTTAGGGTGAATACGGATTTAGTAAAACGCCTAGTAGATATTAATCTTTAAATAACCTAGCTTAGCTAATTCGACTTAGCGTTTTAGTAATTAAGGGTAGTAGGTATTAGTCTTTTTTAATAAATCTATTTAGCTTTTAAAAGTTAATATAAAACCTTAAGTATCTATTAGCTTTTTAAATAAATAGTATTAGGGATATAAATAGGGTATTACCTAGTACTATAAAGCCTTTTTTAGGTTCTCGAGGAGATATTATTAGGTAGCCTTAAGTTCTAATAAGGATTATTTATATAATAAGTAGAAGGTTAGCTACTCTTTTATACTAAGCTCTAGTTTAATCTAGTAGTTATAAGAGTAATAAGGAGGTAAGGTATTACTAGCTATCTTATTAAAGCAGTCCCTCTAGCCCTAAAGATAAGGGGGGAGTCTCTCCTTAACTAGTTATTAATTTTTAGCTTTATTAACCTCTAGTAGGCTAATACCTCTTTCTTCTTCCTCTTGCTTATCTATAATTATTAAATTAAGCTTATATAGTAATATAGAACCTAATTTAATATTAATATATCTTAGGTTCTTCTTAAACCCTATAGCACTAATAAGCGCTATATTAAGATTTCTCCTTACTTACTAAGCCTTAAGGGTAAGGGGTTTAGGCTTCTAATATTATATAAGCTAGGTCTAACTTGTAGTTAATACTCCCTTTAATACTATATTTATCTTCTATAAGTTATTATTATATCCTAAGTCCCTAGGCGCGCTACTTTATTATAGAATCTTTATAGGGGCTTTTATCTTACTTACTATAGCTTTCTAGGCGTTATATAGCTATTCCTTAGCTTCGAACGTAGCTTAGTAGCGTTTAGCGTTAAGTTAATACTCTATATTAATTTTAGCGGGTTAGAGGAGGTCCTTAGTATCTTATATAATTATTTAGGGGAGGTCCCAGGCTATAGGGGTATTACCTAGGTAGTATAAGCGCTAATAGCGCATATCTACGCTAATATTATAGTGATTAAACTATAAGTAGCTAAGGATAAGGTTATATCTCCTAGTATTAAGTTAGAGTAGGGGTATTTATATTAATTCTTAGCGGTCCACTTATATATAGGTTATCTATACCTTAGTTATAGTATTTAATAGCTCTCTATTAAAACTAGTAGCTAGAATAGGGTATTATAGCTTATTATATTTAGCGTAGTAAAAATCCCTTAATAAGGGGGTTATATAAGTATTTATAAAAGTATAGCTATTTACTCTAGTATTAAAAAGGGCCTTAAGGCGAATACTATATCTATTATAAACTAGGACTAACTCTTTCTCTAGTAGCTTGCTACTAACTAGTTATTATAAGTTAATAGATATTATTACTAATCGCTAATCTCCTTAGGTCTCCCCTAGTAAGGAGTCTATTTTCGCTAGGAGCTCTAGTTTTCTACTAGCTCTAGGTTACTACTAGTAGCCTTAGTAGGCTTAGTAATACTTATAGTAGCTCTAGCCCTCTTATAGGGGTAATCTCGCGAGGTATAGCTAGTATTACTATAGATAAAGCAGGCGCCTTAGTTATAGAGCTTCTTATATAAAGCCTTAGGGATATAGCCTTAGTTAGTATAGGCTTAAGTATAGGGGTTCCCTCTACTAGAAGGTTTAGTATAGGCTACTAGGGCGGGGCCTCGTATAGTAGTTCAGTTAGCTAAATAGGTATTAGGAGGCGCTATAATATAGGCTATAATATAGACCTAGGTAGTATAATCCTAGAAGTTAAGGGCGCTATTTATATAATAAATAGAGTACTAATTCTAGAGGGAAGTAGGTAACTTCTTATAGAACTTCTAGCGCTACTAAGATTCTAGGAGCTTAGCCTTATAGGTAAGTTTAATAAAGGTTACTTACTTAACCTAAATATCCTTAAATAAGATAGTAAGGGTATTAAGCTTTATCTAGGCCTCGTTATGCTAAACTAGGTTTATAAAGATACCCTTTAGCTCTTTAATAAGCTATTCTACTATAGTAATTTAGGGGGGGTTACTTAAGAGGAGAGGGGATAGAATATTATAAGTAGTTCCTCTAAAGTATAAGAGTATATACTTAAAGCGTTAGGATTTACTATAATACTCCCTATTATTAAAGCGTATTTTAATATAAAAAAGCTAGGTATTAAACTTCGGGTACTTAGGATTAGTACCCTTAGTACTTATAAAAATAGGGACTTCGGGTATCTTAGCAGGGCGGGTACTACTATAGCTAGTAGTTAATATAAGTAAGCTAGAGCAGACTTAACCCTCGAGGTAAGTTATTTAGTTAAGGATTGCTTAAAGCGTAGCGCTATAGTTACTAGAGGGAGGGCTTATAAGGGGAGGCGTAGTAGTTATATTATATTTAAAACGCTAAAGCAGGGCTTTATTAGTATCCCTTGCCTTATTATACTCCTCTATAATAATAATAATATCGTATTAGGCCTAATTACGCTCCTCTTAGTAATACTTAAGTATAGTAGATTGCTTAGCGTTATTAATAGTAGCATAGGTATCCTCTAAGCGCTCCTAGAGCTCTTAATTTTTATATTCTAGGCGTAGAGCTATATTATATAGCGTATAAAGGTTATTACTAATAGTAGTATATCTAGTATATAAGGCTTAAGACTTAGTACTTTAAGTAGCCCTTTTTATAAGCTAATCTTAAATCTAAGTAAGGGTTAAATTAGGGTTATTCTAAAATAGCTATATTATATTATTAAGGGTAAGGGTAATCTTCTAGCCCTTACCTAGGTAATTATAATTAATAACGAGGAGGTTAGGGAACTTCTATAGCTTAGTAATAGCGCTCTAGGCTAAGCTCTCGTATCCCTCTATATTAAGGTTTATAAATAGGCCTTCGATAGGCTGCTTATATATAGGTTTATTTAAGTTAAAAACCTTTAGATCCTTATATAGGGGAGTATTATAATTAGGTAGCGTAGTATAGTAGTATTAAAGGGTTTTAATATAAGGCTCTAGGAGCCTTTTAGTATTAAGCGTAAGTATAGTTATAGCCTTATAATTATAGCTAGCTAGTTATAACTTATTTAGTATATTAATAATAAAGTAGAGGGGGGGTATTAATTAATTTCAGGTCAGTTAGTTAGTATAAATTAGTTAGCTTAGCGCTTAGTTAGGTACTATACTCGTATTAGTTAATTAATAGGGTTAGGGTAGTAATAAGTTAAGATATTATACTTCTATCTCTAGAGAATAGATAGATAAATATAGAATAATATTATAAATAGCAAATAGGCGAAGGTTAATATACTTTAATTATACTATATTAAGTAGATTCTATATTAGAGAAGGAGAAAGTCTAACTATAGGCTAGTATAGCCTCGGAAGGCTAAAGAGTTACTTAGTAATCACGTGACCTATAAGTCACGTGACTCGTAAGTCACGTGACTCGTAAGTCACGTGACCTGAAATTCAGGGAGGTCTAACTCAGCGCCGTGACAACTATAGTTAATAGAGAGGTATAAGGTTTCTTATTTTATTACTAATCCCTCTAAGTACCTAATAATAAATACTACTTTTTTAAGCTCTAATATAATTCTATTTATCTTAAATTATATATTAAAATTAAATATAAATTAATAAAAGTTAGTCTAGGTACCCCTTTTATACTTAAGTATTAGAAGGTACTTCCCCTAAAGCTCTAATTAGTACTTTTTTAATTTATTACTAATAACTACTTAATAGGTAATAGGATTATTTACTAGGGTTAATAGTTAGCTAGCCCTTAAGGCCTTAAGATATTCCTATTTATACTTTAGCTACCCCTTCTTTTCTTCCTCCTTAATAAGCTAATTTAATTTAGCCTCTACTAATTAACTACCTAATCCCCTATTAGTACCTTAATTACTATTCTATTTAGAGGTATCTTATCTTACGTTTAGCTATTTAGTTACTCCTAGCTACCAGGGGATCCTAATAATAATATTATATTTATCTCCCTAGTAGACCTATAGGTAGGTATTATATTATTATATATTATATTGCTCTAATAATCTATACCCTATTAATATAGAAAAGAGAGAAGAACGTATTATAAATATAAATAGGCGCGGTATAGAGTAATAGAGTTAGTATAGCTAGGTATAACTAAGGATAGATGTTCTTCTCTAGCCCTCTAGTCTACTAGGTAAGGGCTAGGGGGCTTATCTAGGGGTTACTTAGTACCTCCCTATATCTCCTAACTCTTATGGACTTCCCTAACCTAGCCTGCTAAGCCCCTTTTCCCTGCGATATTATCCTGGCTCGTGACATAGGAGACCATGAGGAGACCATGGTCCTTTCTGTGTTGAGGTGCGAGAGCCTACGCTCCAGGATCCTCAAAGCGCTGAGTTATCCCGTAACATCTTAATCTCTCTGCTACTAACGAAGCAGAGATCAAGATTCTAATCTCTTGCCTAAAGATTTCGTGATCCTATTAGCCTAGTATGCTAGCGACCCTATTCCGGGCCGTTTCAAGGGCTTTAAGGTGTCTAGTCCTGTTCTAACGAAGTACACTTGAATAACCAGTCTCTTTGCATGTTAAAATGTTCTAACATACGATCCAGGCCTCTGTCGAGGGTTGTCAAGCCAATTTTCGAGCCGACACTCACTATGTCGATGTAAATGAGCAATATGATGTGTTTGGCACTTAAATCCCTCGAGTCCGCGTCTATGTTCTTGAACGACATGTTCATTTCAGACTTCCCGGGCAAACAGGTGATATCATTGATTAATATTATGACCAGAAACGTGTCATGGGCCGTGTGATTCAATGGTTTTGTGGTTTTGTCATTCAGAGCTGTATAATCATCAAGCAAACGCATGCTTGAGACCACGAGTAGGCACTGAATCAGGACAGAAGATCTGGAGAAAAGAAGTTGTAGAAGCTTTGAGTAACACTTGGGTGTCAGTGATTCGTGGTGATATACTTGCGAGTGAGTCGCAACTTTTAGACTGGGGGATACAGCAAGTTGCTTCTGAGGTGTTGAGGCTTGACTATCGACCAACAGTGAAGCAATTTGATTCGCCAACAGGTACGTTTGTAATGATAGTAAGAATGGCAGCGGAAATAAGTTTGAGAAGCCTCAAAAAGCTCTTGGTCGATGTTGATTTCGCAAAGCTACGAGCCTAACTCGACACCCAAAGCAGAAGGTAACATCATCATGAAGCTTCCACCATATGTCACGAGCCAAGATGGATTGCAGGGAAGGGCTTAGCGCGCTAAGTTTGGGTAGTCCGTAGGAGTTAGGCGATATAAGGAGGCACTAGGTGACCTCTAGATAAGCTCTCTAGCCCCTCATAGTAGGATAGAGGGCTAGAGAAGAACGTTCAACCTTAGCTACACCTAACTATACCGACTCTATCACTCTGCACCGTACTAGTTTGTGGCACGTTCTTCTCACTATGTAGGTAATAGTCTCATCGGTGTCATAGCTGTATATATGTTGGATTCGTAATTGAAATTGCCTCGTCTGTATGTAGAATGTTACTTTGCCCGGCACAAAATCCAATTGTTTCATACTCCAATGATAGATTGATTTAAACAGGGAAATGAATTCCGATTGTTAGCTCACGGTTGGCTCAGAGTTCATGGTTGCATAAAGTTCTTCTTCAGACTAGAACACGTGGACTCTGACACAGTGAATTGTCGTAAATGCCCAATGGTGCTCCTTAGTTGGTAACATGCAACTCAGGTCTGACCGAGCACAACTTTGAACAAGTCTCGGCTACATAAAGTTCCTCTCATATGTCCGGTTGCAGTTTTCCTTTGCCGAGCTAAAACAATTGACAGGGTCGTCCAATCTTTCGCAGAAGCCAATTAGATGATATCGGCGCTTTCGGTGCTTTTTGCCACCCTTATGATATCGGCGCTTGATATGCGGTTTCGCCCTATCCCGCATCAGCAAAAAGTAGCTTTTGTCAACTTCAAGGTTGTTTCACTGGGGAATCTGCAGGGCTTGAACGCAGGTCAAACGTACCCGCGTGCGAGCAGATGCTGTGGTAAGCGACCTCTCTCATTGGATGGATACAGAATTACTTCGTCGTGAACGCGATTGAAGGCGGAATGGTCCGCGAGGCGCGCTGGTCAGCCTTCATCAGCGCAAAGCTTGTTATCGCTCTGGCGAGCATTAGCCGTTGGCTGCCGACGCCATGCTCTCTGAGAAGGCACGGGCGCGAAAGGTTGATAGAGGGGAAAAAGCCATAAGCGCTTGAGTTCTGCTTCTGCCAGTTTGCAACGCCAAGACTTCAACGCAAAGCTGCTATCGTCTTTCTCGCAGGCCATCTGTTATTCTGTAATCACGTTCCATCTCAACCTCTGATGCACTCAAGAACCTGTATCGCCTTCTCTAAGCCATGAATCCTCTCAATCTTCAGTCCAGCCCGTGCCACGAGTCCCTCCCAATCTTGCGCCGTCCGCTCTTTGCCTCCGACCTCCATCATATAAAGGTCGCTCATGGCGCCCAAGGATGACGGCGGGTTTGTCAGGACGAACTCGCTAATCAAAACCTTACTATCGGAAGCCATTGCCTCTGAGAGCTGGCTCAATATTCCGGCGCAGACGTCGTCACCATAGTCGTGGAGGCATCGTCGGATGTTGTAAATCAACGCATCTGCACGGGTTAGAACACATTCAGAGAGGGCAGCATAGTTCCGAAAGCGAGAAACCCACTCTTCACCGGCTGCACTTGGTGAAAATCGTGCACTTTGAGCTGGACCCCCTTAAGCTCTGGTTCCTTCATCTGGATGACCTCGTCGATGACCTCGTCTCGATCCTCCAACACAATCCGGGCAGGAGGCATGAATGGATTTTCTTTGAGAACTGCTTTGATCATGTTTCCCTTGCCACCACCGACATCGACAAGAACAATTCGGTCGGGATCCTCGCTTAGCTTCGACTTGACCCAGCTGAAGTCGTAGATGCCCGTCGCTGGTAGGAAGTTCTGGGTAACCTCCATTGCCTCGATGAATCGCTTCATTCGCTCGGGATCCTGCTTATGAATCTCCCAAAAGTCTTTGTCAGGCTGCCCAAAGGCGTAGGCATGGAGCGTGCGAAGTCGCTCAACAGGCTCATGACGGCCATACTCAGAGAAATACTCAGGCATTTTCAGTGCCGGGAGCGTAAGCTCATCTAAACTTCAAAAAGGAAAGAAGATATGAGTATGTGCAAAAAGATGCGTGTTGAGGTTCTCACATCGTCTGGAGGAGCAGTCCATCTGGATTTCCAGTGAGGTATTGTTGAGACAGTGGAGTATGGGCTATCTGGTCGTCGCCATATTGGCGCAAGATACCGCCCGCAACAAGCACCCAGGTGATACGTCCTTGCGTATCTCATCAGACCCAAGCCCATCCCACGACTTTGAGCTTATATTCACTTACTGACTAGTGGTACATCGGCATTCAACTTCTTCGCAAGCTCACTGAATGTGATGGTTCCTTGCTCCGGAATGGCCTCAAATGCGCCCCAATCAAGAAAAAGCCTCATAGAAGCAACCTCCGCATTACTGATAGCTGGGTCCATGTAGGCCGGAGCGGGGACTTTGGCGGCTACGAGGATTTGCTTGGCAATGGCGGTCGCGGCGGCAGTCTTCTCCGAGTCGCCGATGGGCGAATTGAAGACACCGGACAGCTCGGAAGCCAAGTCCGCCAGTATTTCGGTACTAGTTGCCATTTTGAAGGGGTTTGGTTGGATTGCCCGATGTGTGAGGAGCACTCTTATTGATGGTAAAAGATTTGCATTGTCTGGAAGTTGATGATAGATATTTATTCGCCTCACGGACAAACTAAGTCAACAAATTTCCGTCGCGCTGGTTAACCCCTCTCATAAATGCTACTCTTTAGGTTCTACTTGACGCCAAACTGTAATGCTGAATTCACCGAGTCAATTTCCCGAGTCTGCGGCGGTGCGGGGGACCGACGGGTGTCCGGCCGAATCCAGATCCACATTCCACCGTTAACTCCGACCGAAGCACGGGGAGATCACCGCCGTAGCGGGGCCGGGTCGTCTCAGTGACATGACATGGAATGTGCTGTTAAATAAGGAGAAATCCGGGAAACAAGTCAACGCGAAAGGACCAATGGAAGGATCTTCTAAATTTAACAGGACAGGACCATCGAGTCGATCAAGCGCCCCAGCTACCGGAGCTCCATTCAGCTGACGCGCGAATCACATTCTGCGGACAGAAGTGTATGCTTGCTCATTCTTCACCGAAGCAGCGAATAATCGGACTCGCATTGGCTGCTTTCTCTTTGCCTTCCCCCCAGCTCAGGGGCGAGCGGACTTGGTGAGTGAAAGGGCCTGAGAACGGCTTGACGGCTAAGTGTGAGACAGATTCCTTCTGGAACAAATCCCGCCCTTCTTCCAAGAGACAACCGTAGAATAGCTCCGCGACTCTGCTCAAACCGCGTTTGCCCATCTGCAAAACCTCATTCTGTCACTATCCGCCCTCGAGTTGACTCAGTGGTTGCCAAACTAGGAAAGCGGGAGGGCAGAGGGAATTCGGAGACGTGGTCCAATGCGTCTCTTTCTTGGCAAAATCCGCTTAACTGTTGATCCGGCTTCCAGGTCTTCCTGTTCCGTATCTGATGTCTGGGTGATGAACGGAGGGGCCCTGCGTCACCAGATTTGGCTGCCAGCCGATCATCCGTGTCGGTCCACTTGGCCGTCTCTGGCTATGACATGCCAGACCGGGCTACTAAATCATCGCTCTCCTCACCTCAATATCAGCCAAGATGCTGCCGCGTATTCCCCAGATGAAGCGCCGATTAGGGCCAAGAAAGGTAGGACACCAGCGGTGGACCCTAGATCTTTCTGCGGGGATCGGGAGATCATTGAGAGGGTGCTAAGATTGAATTTAGTGTCGTCGTGGAGTAGAGCCGCGAGCCAATGGGCTGGCCAGACCACTGCGTAACCCATGCGGCGATCCAGATGAGCGCCCCGTTTGAACCTGTTTTAAGGCCATTCCCGGCTAACCGACGGCCACCCTCCTGACGAAGCTTTTCTCCGCCTCATTGCCTATTCAGGCATGCCATACGCATTGCTGTCACTGACGCGTCTGGATAGCTGGGCTGAGTGCTCTGGGCCAGGGTCGTTTGGTGTGACAAGGGTCGATGTCGTCGACTACCAAGAATCCATGCAAGAATGTAGGACGAATGGCAGATGTCGTCGCGATTGGGGCTCCTTGACTCTCTGACTCCCCGACGTATTACTGCGGAGAACCGAAACAAGTAAACCCATGAGAGCCTCAACCCTGCGACTCCCACGTTGCCACCAAATGCCTTGCCGGGGATTCCTGGGCAGCCAACGGAAACCATCTCCCAAAAACGTCTCACAACGTCCGCAAGAAGCGTCGCCGCTCAGACATGGCGCTCCTTGCCGAACATTGTGAAGGGTAGTTGCAGTCGACCTCCTGAGACGACGCGGCCGAGTTTTGTTTCATCTGAATTCCAACGAAGCGCACGCGACTCGACTCCTGTAGCTGGTCTCCCCCACACCAAACGACACAACACAAATTCACACACGCACACTTTGTCTCCAACATGGCGCAATGGCGTAATCCTCGATTCGTCAAACGGCGGCCGTGGATACACCGTGGAAGCTATTGCTGCTCCCCTCAACTCAACCGCTAGGCCAAGAACGCAACTGGCTTGACGGGCAGGCCTCTAACACGGCACGCACTCCATGACCTCTCTCCCCGAGCAGGGTAGGACTCCCGAACCACTTGAGACGCCCGAAGACTACGCGCCGCTCGCTCTTACGGCATGTTACCGATTTGGTACGATAATAATATCCACACCTATGGTTTCCATCGTCTCAGACTTTAGAGAGGCTGTGCTTATCCTGGTCTGCCCAGCTTCGACACCCATCTATCGCTTCGATGAAGGAGGGTAGTTTGCTGCCGAGGTGAACTCACGAGAAAGCATGCCTGTGGGACCTGAGGCCAGCATGCATCCATCCCGTTTACTATATTATGCTGATAGTTCCCGGCTATCTGTCGGTATTGAGAAGCGTCGTCACTAAACAAACGTTGTCTGCACAGACATTTCCGACGTTCTCATATTTATACTCCCGGGTTGGATATCTACCTTCGAGGAATTCTTTTTATCCTCCAGTCTTCTTTGTCTAACCGAATAGCAAGATCACTCTGGATAGTGAATCAAAATGCAGCTGACCAAGACCCTCATCTTCACCCTCATCGGCACGGCCTTCGCCCTCCCGACCGAGAAGCGCCAGCTCGCAACCATTCAAGGCGCCGTCACCTCCGTCCAGCAGGCTCTTCAGAAGCTTGATACCGCCGTTAAGGTACGTCAGTCCGAACATCGGGCACGGCTCCCACGACCGTGGGAACGAGGGAAACACTTGGACTACATATGCCATGCGAGGACCGTATTCGGACATGTCAAACTAACATGATGCGTTATGCAGGCTGCAAACGATGCCAACACCGTTGCCCCCGTCCAGACCGCCGCTCAAGATGTCCAGACCACCATCAAAAAGGCTCAGACCGATGTCCAGGGCGCGCAGGCTCTGCAGCTGCAGGAGGCTCTCGGACTCCAACAGCTCGCCACCGACCTCACCTCCACCGCTACCACGACCGTCGATGACCTGATCTCCAAGAAGCCCACTTTTGATAAACTCGGCATCTCCCAGGTCGTCTCTCAACAACTCGTCGCTCAGAAGCAGGCCTCGGCAGGACTCGGCCAGGCCATCGTTTCCAAGGTTCCCGCCATCGGCCAGGGCATCGCTCAGCAGTCCATTGATCAGATCTCCGCCGCTATCGACAAGGGCATCCAGACCTACGCTCCCGCCGGCGGTGCGTAACGCACCCCTCCTCCGTCGCGCGCCGTTCGCCCCCCCCTTCCCCCTCCTCTCCGGCTCTCCCCCCCCCCCGTCCGTGTCCGCTCCGTCCGTCGAAGAGAATCGTATAATCGAAGCATACTAACGAGTGCGTCTACATTTTCCAGCAGCTCCCGCAGGTGGCAAGCCTGGCGCTACTCCCCCTGCTGCTGCTCCTGCTGCTCCTAAAGCGTCTGGTGTTGCTCCCCCTGCTTCTGCTCCTGCTGCTCCTAAAGCGTCTGGTGCTGCCCCCCCTCCTTCTGCTCCTGCTGCTCCTAAAGCGCCCGCCGCTGCCCCCCCTCCTCCTAAGGCTTCATCCCCTGCTGCCGCCCCCGCTGCCCCTGCCGGGGGTCTCGAGGGCTTGCTCGGTGGGCTCTTAGGTGGTGGTGCTAACGGTGCAGCGGGCGCCGGCGGCTTGGGTGATCTTCTCGGAGGGCTCATAGGCGGAGCCGGAGCCGGAGGTGCGGCCGGTGCAGGTGGTGCCGGTGGATTGGGTGATCTTCTCGGAGGGCTTATAGGCGGAGCGGGAGCCGGAGCCGGAGGTGCGGCCGGTGCAGGTGGTGCTGGTGGATTGGCTGATCTCTTAGGCGGTCTCGGCGGGTAGGCGGTGGCGGCGGTGGAGCTACGGGAACTGGCGCGACGCAGGCGAACGAGGTGGCATTGGAGGATGAGGAATAACGTACAGACTGGGATACCTTGCAGCTTAGTTAGCCTGTAGCAAATCGTCATCGTTGCACCTTTGTCCATCTCAAGGTTAGTCGCCCAGTGACTACTAGTGATCCGAAGGTGCAAATGCACCCCCGTGCTTTTTTAGGCTTAAGCAAAGCAAAGCACTGCTTTTTTAGGCTTAAGTAAGCATATCTCGCTTAGGCCTCGCTAAGGCCTCTAATTAGCTAAAAGTAAGTACCCTAAGCCTAACTAGGTTAATATATATATAGGGGAAGGTATAGAAAGTAGAGATACTTAAGAACTAAGACCTTAAGATAGATAAGGATATAGTTTATAATTATTTATTATATTAATATAAACTAAGTATTATATAGTATAGTAATTCTTTATATATATTTATACTATATATATAAGGGCTTATAGGTTTAATTCCCGCTATTTACGCTTTTATAATATATAGATTTAGAGATATAAATAAGAAGTTTTAAAACTTAAGGAATTTTTTTAAGGTAAGTAGTTATATTAGATCGGAATAACCTTTAGTAGTCTAAATTAAGCTTAGCGCTATAAACAAGTAGTTTTTTCCTGCTTTTTTTTAGCTAAGGTAAAAGCACTGCTTTTTTCAGAAAAAGCAGAAAATTCGGAGTACTAGTGACTACGCCCAGTGACTAAAGCCTCGTCGTTTTAGCTCAGTTGTCGTTTAAGACTCCTGTCTACTCTGCGCTCATCAATGTTTGAATATGGGAAACTTTTTAGGAAGTAAACAATCTGATAGTACCCAGCACCATAATACTAATACCTGCCTATTTCGACGGAAATTCCCTGAGTATAGCGGTCTGGAAGGGGATAGTAAGTCTCGCTAACCCCCGGAATCCCTCTGAGATCGCCGGACTAATATCCCGGATTTTGGTCCCGCATCCCATTAGAAAGTCGCTATGTAAGTTCTCGCCCTGTATCGAGGAGCTGTCGACCCTGAGAGTACGATAGCATCATGCTTGTGATGCCGCGGCCGAAGCTTTG
>JAVHLU010001571.1:0-28382 GCA_036785755.1 Colletotrichum ledebouriae
AACTCCTTAACCTAAAAGGTCGACCTTCTAGTAAGGTGCTAAAGGTAAATACTACTATATAAGAGGTAACTCCTTAACTAGAGAGGTCTTTCCTAAGAGGTTCTTATAGCTAGAAGCATAAGAAGCTCTACTGCTGCGAGCAGGGCCTTATACCTCTCCCTTATCCTTATCCTTATCCCTAAACCATATATTAATAACCTATCCTTATAACCCACGATAAATCCTTAACTATATTAGTATAAGAGACTGGCTTCCGGTAGCCGGCCTATATAAGCGCATATGTGGTGCATTCCGGCACGAAGTGCGCGGAATAGCAGATCTTTTGCGTGTATATAGCGCAATAGGTTATTATATCGCTACGGCATACTACCCGAAGCGTTATAATTTTCTACGCACTTCGTAGGTCTTCTAGACTTAGCTCTTTTAGCTACGTAGAGGTTAGGGTTTAAATCCCGCCTACTACGGCGTAATAATAGCGGATAAGCAGCGTATAGCGTACTTAGGCTATGCGCTAGCGTAGTCCTAAGTTAGGCTTAGAGGGTATATATATAGCGATATTAGTTATATAGACCTCGGGGTCTATATATACTTATCTATCTTATCTCTAATACGCTTAAGGGACTAAGCGCTTAGAGTAGGGGGTAATTATAAGAGACTAGCTTCCGGTAGCTGGCCTATATAAGCATATATATAGTGCATTCTAGCACGAAGTGCGCGGAATAGCGGATCTTTTGCGTGCGCATGGCGCAATAGGTTATTGCATCGCTACGGCACACCACCCGAAGCGTTACAATTAGCACTAGACCCTATATATAAATATGCTAAGCCCGAGCGAGGTACGCCTTTTAGCGTAAATAACGCAGAGGGGATTACTAGAGAGTTTAGCCTCGATACGATTAATAAAACCTGCTCCTTTATTAACTACTCCGCTATATATAGAGAGCGTATTATTAGTATAGCCCTTAAGAGGGCTTATCTTAATACCCCTATAGGGGACTCTATAAAGCATAATAGTATTAGAGCTAAGTAAGTAAACTTAGTAGTAGAAGTTCGGCGGGTTATTATATACCCTATAGAGTAGCCCTTCTTCGAGCAGGTCCTCCATATTGCTAAGGTAGAGGCGGCCTAGGCGGCCTAGGCGTTAGTGAGTACGGCTTGCGCTAAATAGAGAGAGCGTTGCTAACGACGGCATAGCTGCGAAGGCGTTAGCTAACCCGATCGAATAAGAGGACTGGCGGACGAAGCGGTAATAGAGGCGGTATTTAGCGGCGAAGTAATAGCTATAATACTTACTTTTATAGCTAACCTAAGAAAGGTATACTTAGTCTAGGTAAGTAATATATAGAACTTATTAGGGTATTACTTAAGCGCTACTATAAAGTTTATAATAGTTAAATAGTTAATAAGTTCTAGAAGGTTAGACTTAAGACCTTCTTTAACCTTATAATTAGAAAGTAGCTTATAGGGTATTATTATTAAAGAGGTTTATTATCTCTTTAGGACGTTCCTTAGTTAAGGAAATCTTCGAGGTTTAATATCTCTTAGGGATATCTCCTAGTTAAGAGAAATAATAAAAAGTTAATATCTCTTATTAATATTTCCTAGTTAATAGAAAAGAGGAGTTTAGAGGCTTTTAATAATATATAATACCTATAGGTATTAACTACTAAGATACTACTTTATATAAACTTAATAGGGTTAGCTATTTATATAGTTAAGTACTTTCCTTAATTATAAGGGATATCCTTGGTTATAAGGGGATATAGCTAACTATTAAGGTCGTGCTACTAATTAATATAGTTTATAGAGTAGGTGAAAAATATAAGTAAAAAGGCTATAATTCTAGAAGGTTTTCTCCTTAAAAGCGATAAGCCCTTTTATAAGCGTTAACGCGTTTAGGTACGTTTAACGCGTTAGGCGCCCTTGAGCGGGATAACTGCGCTAAGCGCGTTCGGTATTAGAAGTTATTAAGTACCCCGAGGTTATTAACCTTAATCTTATTACTTATATACTTATAAATAGCGCTAAGAGCTACTTCTAGTCTATATACTAGGATATTATTAATATATATAGCTATTATAATATTAAGAGTCTTATTATAATAAGTTATATTATTTGCATATAGCGGTATAAACCCCGCTTATTAAAGGATCTCTTATAGCTTCTTCTATTACTACCTCCTACCTTACTATAACCTATATAAAGCCTTATAAAATCTAATACCCTATTCCTAATCTGCTTTGCATCTATATAAAGCTAGTAGCTTAATATATTATAAGTTTATAAAGAACTCCTTAAGTAATAAGAAAGGTATGATATATACTACCTCCTCTAGCTCTCTATTTAGGTATATACTAATAAAGTTCTATTATTATATAGGATACCCCTTCCTATATATATATACTAATAGGATCTATTATAATACTATTTATAATATCGAGCTATATATCTAGGTAAAGTTACGCCTAGAGACTTATAAGAAGCCCCTTGCTATAATCCGCGCCTTATACTTTATAAGTATACTATAGGCTTTCTTATATTTCTATACTTATTTAGCTAAAAGGTAGAGGCTTTTTAAGACCCTTTCTTTATTAATAAACTATAAAACCTTTTTCTTAATTAAGGTATATATCTTATTAAATACTACCTCTACTTATAACTTCTAATTATTTATAAGTCCGTTCTATACTTCTATAATAGTTATTAGGTCTAGGTAAGGCTATAGAGATAACTCTAATATATCTCCTCTAAGGGGGTTTTATATAAAAGCTATAGTATAAGTAAATACTAAGTAGTTCTCCTCTAGAGAGTTAGTCTCTCTAATTTATAAATACACTTATTATATCTACTCTATAATACTATAAGTATAGCGCTATAACTATAAGCCCTAACTGGGTAATAATATATAATAGTATTCTACTAGCTCTATTATAAGTTTATAAAAAATAATATTAGAGTAAATAATTATCTTATCCCGCTCTAGCACTTATATCTTATATACTTAGTCTTTATCATAACTAATAAGGATACCCTTCTAAGCCTATATAGCGATCTTCTCGCTCTTTACTTATACCTTAGGATTAATATAAATAAAATATATACTTCTAATAACCCTTGGCTAACTTATATTAGGAATATAATTTCCTCTTAAGCTTAGTAATTCGTTATAGAGCGCCTAAATAAGTATCTTACTAAGTATTACTATAATAAAAGAGTAGTTAATAATATAGATTACTACTATAAGTAGAAATAGCTATAGTTCTACTAAGACCTTAAGATTAATACTTAAAGTATACGCCTTATTTAATACAATTCAGATTATATACTTTGTAATACTATTCTATTTATATATATATAGTAGCAAAGACTCTACTTTTATCTTATTATCTTGTAATATAGCTTTAAGGTAGGTTACTATAAACTCCCTATATTATCTATATAAATAACCTTTATTATTATAATAAAGGTATTTTTCTATCTTTAGAGAATATTGATAACTAGCGCGCTAGCTTATCCTTTATATTTATAAAGATAATCGCTCTAAAGCGCGTTTTATTATTTATAACTAGTATAAAAGTATTTAAAATACTTTACTAGTTTTATATTTCTAAGATTTATATAAAGAATATCTCCTATTCTCTATATAATACCGAGGTATTGAGTTCGGAATTACGCCGCAGCCCCTTTGCAAAAAGACTATAATAAATTCACCTAGTTTGTAAGTATAATTTAGGAAATACTATATAGGTATTTTAACCTATACCCTCTACTAGTTAAGGAAAATAATATAGGAACCCTATATATTCTTACTACTTATAAGCAAACCCTCTAAATATTACTATATAAAGTTAGATACGCACCGTACTAGGGCTAATTATATTAGAGCTAAACGGGCTACTAAGGCTCTTATAGTAACGCCCTTGCTAAACTTTCTAATAAGGTGCTATAAAAGCTACTATATAAGATAACTCCTTAACCTTAAAGGTCGACCTTTTAGTAAGGTATTATAAATACTACTATATAAGAGGTAACTCCTTAACTAAAGAGGTCTTTCCTAAGAGGTTCTTATAGCTAGAAGTATAAGAAGCTTTATAAGTAGGGCCTTATACCTCTCTCTCTTCCTTATCCTTATCCCTTAACTATATTAGTACTAGACCCTATATATAAATATACTAAGCCTAAGTAAGGTATGCCTTTTAATATAAATAATATAAAGGGGGTTATTAGAGAGTTTAGCCTCGATATAATTAATAAAACCCGCTCCTTTATTAACTACTTTACTATATATAGAGAGTATATTATTAGTATAGCCCTTAAGAGGGCTTACCTTAATACCCCTATAGGGGACTCTATAAGGTATAATAATATTAGAGCTAAGTAAGTAAACTTAGTAATAGAAGTTTAGTAGGTTATTATATACCCTATATAGTAGCCTTTCTTCAAGCAGGTCCTCTATATTACTAAGGTAGAGGTAGCCTAGGCAGCCTAGGCGAACGTTAGTAAGTATAGCTTGCGCTAACTATGATATAGAGAGAGCGTTGCTAATGACGGCATAGCTAGCGGATGAAGCGGTAATAGAGGCGGTATAATACCGAGGTATATATAGTAAGTATTATAAACTCTTTAAGAGATTGCACGTTTTATATAGCTATAGGATTACTAACTTAAGGGTAATTATATATTCTTTTATTATCTTAATAGTCTTTTTTATCTCTCTAAAGCCTAGGTATTCTAACATTTAATACTAAAGCTTAGATTTAGTCCTCTACTATATAATATATATAACTTATATACTCAAATCGTATTTATAAGTAATATTAAAGTTAAAACCTCGCTACTAAATATTAAGTATTATAAACGCCTACTTATTAGTACTTACTAATTAGTTCTTATTAAGATAACTTCTATTAAAGTATAGTTATTTACTGCTAAATATATTAATTAGAAAGGTTAGTATATATAAAACGTCTTATAGCTATATTAATTCCCTATTATTAAAGTATAGGGTAAGTATACCTATATACCTAGAGTAGATATTACCTTCTCCTATATATATTATACGTAGTATTATTAGAGGTGCGTACTTATTATTATTAAATTATAATAAGTTATTAATTATATATATATTCGCGCTTATATCCTATAGCTAAATGCTATTATTATATTTAATTATCCTTAGAATAGTATCCTCTTATCTAGTCTCTATAGGGTTATCTACTTACGCTAGGTATTTTATAAGGTTATTTTAAGCTACCTAGAAGTTATTTAAATCTATAAAAGTATAGTAAACTTATTTTATTACCTTCTAGCTCTCTTTTATAAACTCTTCCTTAAGCGCGTCTATCTTCTTATTATTATTAGGTAAAGTTAATAATTCCTTATCCTTAGGATTATAATTAGGATAATAATATTATATTATATTAGTATACTCATAACTAAAGTAACTATAGCTTTACTAGTTTCTCTTAAGCTTTACTTTCTTATCTCTCTTAGTTATCTTATTTACTTAGGTTATAAGTATAGCTTTTATTTTACTAGTTATATAAGCTTTATCTCATAGATCTACTAGAAGCACTTTAACTAACTTGTAAGTATCTTTATAGTGCTTTAATTATTAGTATATAGCCTAGTTATAATATTAGTTCTCTTCTCCTTAAATAACTCTTAAATAGCGTCTTCAAGAGAGATAATACTACTTACTTATTAATATCTATATTATAATTTATTAAACTTTAATATATATATTATTAGATTGCTCTTTATAAGCTTTAGTATATATGTCTAGTCCTATAATTAGCTTTATAATATAATACTAGTGCTAGTATATACTTATAAAAGAGTCTCTTATATCTTAGAGGTATTCTAAATATATATTATAAGTAATAATAATCCTTTTATAAGATTATTATATATCTTAGCTACTATATAAAGATCCTCTATAAGGGTTTAGTAATCCCTAAGAGTAGCCCTATATACTATAAGCGCTATTTATACTTATATTGACTATATAATCTAATTTATAGATCCCTTTAAGTAATAATCCTTTAGAAACTTTATTTAAAAATCCTTAAAGTAGTCTATACTTAGTTTGGGTATAGTAATGAGCTCCCTAAGTAGTAGGGTATTTATTATTATAATATCTAAGCTAACCTCCTATATTCTAAAGTATAAATAGGCTAGGCTAGCTAGGGTTATTATTAGTAGTAATACTATTAGAGATAAAGTATCTTTATTACTATTATTAACTTTAAGTAGCGCTAGGTTTATCCTAAGTATTTCTTATAATTAGTACTAAAGAACCTTATTCTCTTTATACTTCTTTTACTAAGCTAACTATAGCTTTATAATCTTACACTAAAGATTAGTAATAGCTTTATTTTAGAGCCTTATTACCCTAGTATCTTATAGTATAGTTACTATAACTATAAGTAACTCTATAGGCTTCTTAGAAATATATTAAAGTCTATATAATATATATATTATATTAGATAATTATATACTAGTAGATTTACTATTCTAATAATTAACTATAATAAGCGATTTAGATTTATAAAGATATATAAGTTATAAGATAGAGTTATATTACTATATAATAATAAGGATCCTATATATAGTTAGGGGTTAGAAACTAGGGTTAAATGAGCGTATTATTTATAGTTATATAAGCGAAGCTATCCTTATACCTAATTATAGTGCAATCTGTGCTCTTATTATATACCTTTATATATAAATAAGCCCTTATACGCTTATAACGCTTCTAAATCGTATACTATCTATTATTACGCCACGCGCGCGCCCGCTTATTGCGGTACGGCGCTACTTGCGGTTGTAATAAGCCGTTCGTTGACGGTGGAGGCGACCCAGAAACATCGTGCAATTTCCAATCCATCTGGATGCACTTTGGCTGTACGCTGTACGGATGGTGACACCGTGTCAGGTGTGCGGCGCTCTGCTCCATTCGCTAAAACCTTCCGCTGTCTTTCGATCCAAGAGAGCATCCGTGTGGCAAGACTTGCTGCCCAGCTTTTCCCAAGATCCTTGGCAAATAAGCGCCGGCTTCTTCACAAATCACGGCCCTTTGGGTTTGTGCAAGGCCGAAAGAGTTCAACCAAGAGGGGCTCATCCCTTGGCGCCAGGTTCTGCCAGAGCTAGATCCAGTCTCACTCCGTGCGGGTGCTTGTACTGTAAATGCGCTGTGGTTCCGTCCCGAGTGATATCCATCTTAGGGGTGGCTCCCAGCAAAGCAAGCAGGTCGCTTTTTCTATTCGATACAAGCAGGGCGCCCGCTTTTAACCGTTAAATATAAGTATACTATAGCAGGTATAATAAATGGATTTTTTTCTATATAGGAAACCTATATTAACTCTTAATTACCTAATATCTTATATAACTCTAGGTACTTAAGCTGCTTATATAAGTAGGAGACCTATAATATAGGAGAATATAGGAGAATATAGGAGTTATAAGGTTGAAGTTTAGATAAGGCAGAAGATATAGTAGTCGCAGTAGCCTATTACCTACCCGATTAGGTATAGTGCTACTTTGCACGCTTTTTGCCGCTTTTTATATAATATGCGAAGCTGTACGCTTTTTGAGTTAAAAGCGCTTTTTAGCTACCCCTAATCCATCTGGTACTGCGCTGCCGCAGTGCCGTTCTGCCGCAGTTCCGCTGTGCCGAAAATCCGGACGTTTAATCGACGGCTCAATCGGACGCTGGGTGACCCCAGTGACGACGACGCAAGCTGCCCCGTCCTGGCCGAACGCTGTGGGTTTAAGCTTTTATTTAGGTGAGACTAAACTTTGGCGGATGCGTGCTCACTGCGTAGTCCCATGCCCAGACCCTGTCCCAGCAACATCGTTGCAATATCCATCTGCGTAGTCACCGTAAGTAAGGCAACACCTGCCGCGAACTCGTCACCGATGCGAGGATGATACCGCCGTAGTTGTTTAATGCCGGCTCCATGTCGTCTTTTCCTTCGTATCGTCCGTCCACATGGACTGCTCCGCGTCAAGTAGCGCTGTGTCCGTCCGTGACACGATCGTTTCTCGAGACCTGCAAATCCTTCAGAAGAGGCGTCTAGGATTGACCATGCACGGCGGATCAGACCAGTAACCGCGGCTGGCTCTGATTCAGACCGCAAGCTCAAATCTGCCAAATCGTCTTGCAACACAACGGCATCGCAAGCCTCATAGTATTACGTTTCCAAGTTTCCGCTCTCTGCAGCCTTAGGTTAGATGTTCGCATCAGCCTTTGCTAGCCCTTGCATACCGGTGTTCGAAGAGCGAGATGGCTTGGGTGTAGCGGTGAGCAGCATGGACGAAACCTTGGGCGAATGCTCACCAATTCGAGGCCCAAGTATATCCAAGTGCTGGGATCTGTTGTCGGCTTTGTCATTACTGTTGTTCCTCACTCCCCTGATCTTGTCGTCGACGTAAAATCAGCAGTGACAATGAAATTTGATAGATGACGGTAGCGAGAATGAGTGCACAATGCTCGGGTCATTATTTACACAGTATGGTCTCTGGGACTAGCGAATGTTGACCAACTCGCTCCAGCCAAACCCGGGCAACTTGTCTAGAAAACAACATGAATCTGAGTTTGCTTGCTGAGCCTCTCCAACGGCCTGGTTGTTGAAGACTGCACATGTGTTCCGTGGGTGAAATTCGTCCGAGCAGTTGATGCTGTCCCTCGACGGCTGTTGGTTGGACTGCAGTTGGGTGACATGGCTAGCTAACAGGTCTGGCTACTCACGGGCTTCCAGGAAGATTAACACAATAGATAGACAGATAATAAAGGCTTGTGTCATATCGCTGAAGAGAAAACCTCATCCATATCCTTCAGGTGCTGTGGCAGCGGGTAGTTGCAACCTATTCGATCTCGTTCACATGCTTGCTCCCTAGCATTTACCGGTCTATTGCAGAACGGTCTATTGCGAAGCCTGCCAACTTAACCAATTTCGAAACGTCTTTGGCCATCGATTCACGGTCTGGACGGCCGACGCGCATAGTGCCTCTGCCCATAGGTACTCTTTCTTGGCTGAGAACGCGTTGAATTTTGTGAGTTGAATAGTTGGTGAGTGGATGTTTCGGTCAGCAATGTTCGAGACATCGAATTTTGTATTGTACAATTACAAAATCATGATACAGGGTCTTGTCCTGTGTGATGTTGAATAAGACATCTCATGTGCGGAAGAGCGACTTCAGATTGAAACCGCCTAATGGGGACTGGCGGAGACATCGGCTTCCTGCCAAAGAGGATGGATTGAACGTTTTCACGTCTTCTAGCGTAGTCGCCAAGATGGACTTCAACTGTGGCAAAGACAGTTTCCATGCCTAACGGTCAACAGTCTCTTCCTAAGATGAGTCTCTGAGTCCAGGGTATGGGCGTCTGTTCCCGTCGGTCGTAGAACCTCGCGTGATTATCCCGTAGACTTTTGAATCTGTCATCTGCAAGCCACAGTAGGATGAGACATCAAAAGAAAGCCCAGCTTGGGGGCGATGCCCTCATGGGGATGCTGTACGTGTGGAACACACGCAAGAGGTGGAGTCAGGGATGGACTCAGCAATAGAGGTAGTACACGGCGGTCAATCATTGTGTAGCTGCAAGTCGTGCTTGTTGCATTGAGCCAGCTTCCAGAATCCAAGCTAGGCAAAGCTTAACGAACCGTCTGGGAGGCGGGAACCTGTCGGTTGTTCCATAGGAACGACCCTGGCTTCGACAGTCGATCAACAATCGCACCTACCAAACCAGCGGGGAAAAGCCACGACGTCTCTGACATTTGGTACGCCCACGAGATAGCTGAGAAGCCTGTCAAAGCCTAGTCCGAAACCGCCATGCGGGTTAGAACCCCAACGGCGTAGGTCAATGTACCAATCCAGGCTGCCGGCAGTATTGCCAACTTGTTTGCCGGACGGTGGGCTCATACCACGAGATTTCATGGTATCCAATAGCTCTGCCAAGCGGTGTTCACGCATGGAACCGCCGGCAATCTCGCATAAATCAGGCACCAGCAGGTCGAAACAGTCGACCGTAGTACCAACAGGGTCGGAGCTGCGGCCTTGCGATGCTGATCTTCGCATGTAGAAGGCCTTGATCTCGCGCGGATAATGGGTAACGAAGACAGGCATGTACGCGCCGGCCTCGTAAGTGGCACCTAACGTTTTGGCCAGGAACTTCTCGTGCTCTGAATGCAGCCCTCCTTCCCAAGTCGGTTTGTGCTCGAATCGATCTCCCTCCGACTGAAGGAGTTTGACGGCATCGCTGTAGGTAATGCGCGGCCACCTTGATGTCGGATTTTGCATCATTCCAGACCACCGGCGGTTTACCTCTTCCATTGGAACCAGATCGTCCTCGGCCGTTCGTGACTGGCCGTGTCCGCGCCGTTCTCGCAGCTCTTGCGCAGCTCGTGTACCGTGTAAGCCTGTGACCAGTCCGCGTAGCATGTCCTCGACGAGGTCCATAACCTCGTCAAGCTCGTCGACGAAGCTCATCTCAGCCTCCAACATGTAGAACTCGCTCATGTGTCGAGTTGTATCGCTTTGCTCTGCTCTGAACGTGGGAGAGAGTGTCCAAACATGGCCCAACGACTGGGCCAGTGCCTCGAGATGAAGCTGAGACGAGACCGTCAGGTATTTCGGTGAGCGGAAGAATAACTCTGTCTTCTTCTTCTTCTTTTCGTCGCCCGCGGGTGAAGTCTGGCTGGGGCCAGTGGTAACGTTAAAAACCTCTCCAGCCCCCTCACAGTCAGAAGACGTAATGATAGGCGGATGTGTCTGAATGAAGTCTCGCGAGGCGAAAAACTGAGTCAACGTCGCAACAGCCTCTGATCTCAGGCGCAGAATGTTGGCGTTGAGTGGGATTCTCGGCCGAAGATGAGGCATGGTGCGGAGGAATTCCGGTGTCTGGTACTTCTTCTGAATGGGAAAAGTCTGTTGAACAAACAAGATGAGAATCATACGATGAACAGAATAAATTCAAAGATGAATGGGATACCTTAGCATCGGAAGGGCCGAGTACTTCGACATGGCCGACTCTCAACTCGTGGCTCTGACCCTCAGTTTTGGACGGGACCCAGGAACCTCTTAGGCGGACTGCAGCACCGACTCGCAAGCTTGAGCTACTCGATAATGAATAATCAGCGCTTCTGAGACATATTCATAGTGGGCAAGCCGAAGCCGCTCACCTCTCGTCTTGGCTTCTCGAGACCATGGCCTGGAGGGGCTGCTGCGTCGATCCGTCGCCAACGTTCACGAACTGCTCTGTTTTCATGTTCCGGACGGACCGCACGTATCCATTGACGACAACATCTTTGACTTCTGTCTCCGGTTTCCAGTCAAGGTACTGAGCAATGGTCCGGTGTGGTGCTGTCGAGACGTATCGTCTACAGCGGGAAGAGAGCAAGTTCCCTAGCTGGCGCGATGCCGCTGGGGTCAAGGATCTTCTCATTTTCGACAAAAGGGGTGATTGTCCGACTACCGCATGCTGAAAAGAGTGAGCTGGTTTTGGCGGGGTCTGCGATCTCCAGTTCGGGGCTCGCAGGGTATGTGATATGGTGCTTGCGATGAAAATGAGAATTCACATTCGTGGTGACATACGGGAGACCTCGAAAATCAGCTCCTGGAGCTGATGCACCAATGGGAAGCTCCAATGGGAGCTAGGTGGAGACCCATCCACCTTCGGTTCAACCGATCGGATTAGATAAGAGAAGCCCGTTATCGACGATAAGGATGGCTTAGGTAAGTCAGCAGTCGCAGATCCAGGACAGCACGTACCACTTCCCTGGCCTGGCTGTCTTGCTCTTCCATTTACTGAGGTGTACTGTAGGCAGGTACCTTACCCAGGCCAGGTAGGTAGGTGCCCACGTACCTGGGCACCGATTCCGAGGCATGGCGTCTGTCTGTCTGTTCATTCATTTCATCCATGGACTTACACATACCTGTCCTGGTCACAAAATCACCTGCTTTCCCGCTCGCTCTCGGCAGAACTCAAGCCAAGGAGACCAAAAGTTGACAGTATCGACCGAGAGAGCAAACAAAGGCGACCCTAGATCAAATCTGCGGACCGACTTCCCATTGCAGGGACCCGGCCGAGGTGGATGCCGCTCTAGTCCTCTGCGGGCTCAGCTCAGCCAGCTCTCGACTCCCGAGACACCAAACACCGGCCACGGGCGGACGACTTCGGGATAATGCAGTCTTTGATTCGCAATCCCAGGACGTGGTCTTGGGATCAGAGCATTTTCTGGGGCCCGATGCCGTCCTCTCATCTCAATGCCACGTCCGAGGCCGCCAGATCCAATGACACACAAGTCTACGCAGCACCGTACGGATTATGAGTTACATGACAAACATTGTCAAATTACAGATTCACGACACCGCACATCCATATCCTGCCAAATTCGGCCAACGATCCGAGCAAGGGCCCCGGGCGATCGCTCTGGTCTTGCCTCACTCTCTTTGCATCTCTTCTTCTTCGCGTTAATCCCTGCCAGAGCCGCTCCCTGAGAGAGATCCAAGAACCATGAAGCTGGTTTTTTTTATGTGGCTTCTTTCGGGATGTCGTTGCTTATTGTCGCAAACAATATGACCAATCCTCGCTTTCTCTTATCCCTAATCCGTCTGTTCCATGGCCATGCCTCTGCCTCAAGTCCCCTACTTACCCTATCTTCCGTCCGCCCTCCCATGCTTTCTTCCCCGGCCAACGTGTTTAGCCCTTGTTGCACTGCTTGTCCCCAATACTCTCCCCCTGGCTCGTAAGGACGCCTCAAGTGAGATCTTGGGAGACAGGAAGATCTCGTATAACTGCGGCAGATTGCAGTAGTATCTCGATCGGATTCCACCAACCAAGACCACGGGAAGCTCGATGTAGCACGACCCGGGTTTCTGTATAAGCAAGACACATCTCATCACAACCACCTGCGAACCCACCCATTCTCTACGCGCCCTTCACATACACTACCCTGGAATGTCGCAGTCTTGACTGAGATCCGGCAAGTATTGGTTACACTCCCCTCCTTCATCCTTCACCGCTCTCGCTTGCTTGTGAGGCGAAGCAGCTCGTTCTGCAAAGGGCACACTTGAGATCTATGGTAGTCTTTGCTTTTCCCTCCCGCCCCATGTCGCCTCTCGATATGTCATGGGCTTTTTTGACACTAGACTGCCTCTTGACGTCCAAGAAGATACTTAAAGCCGGCCATAGAACCCATATCGCCGCGATTTGGATTCATCGCCATCAAGCTTCATCTCTCCGTCCTTCATCAGGAGCAGCATCTCAGATAACTTGAGGTCAACAAACCCATTGTGTGCTCTTTGAACCATTTTTGCGCGCGCAGACACAGGATGCCGTCTTCAAAGCCGTTGAAGATCAAGCCTTCAGAGGTTGCGGCTGATACCAAGAAGAAACTGATCCCCGAAGTCAACAAGCATTTCCGCGATGAGTGGCCGCCATACTCCTATCTGTACGCGCAGCCTCTGCAACAAATTCCCATCAATCGTCCGAGCTTCATGAGTTCAGATCTTCCCAAATTCTGTGGGTCGAACTTCCCAAGAAAGCGAAGCGTCACATACTGACGGGCTTAGATGTCGTTCACGGAGATCCTGTCGACTGCGCAATCGGTTGGGCCCAGAGCGAAGGTGTCAGGATTCCCTTCATATGTGCCGCGAATGAGAAGCGTCCAGGAGGAGACTGGGAGACGGGGGTTGTTGGATACGAGGTATACTAAGACTTTTACCATCATCATATGGGCAACGCAGGGTTAATTAGTGTGAATTCAGGAGCGACTATGTCGTCGAAGCAACCTCTCGTGGACGCTGGGTAACCCTGCTCCGGATACTTACTCGTCGTCTAACTACCCTATACCTATCGAGGGAGCTATCTATTCCCCGGATGTCGGTAAGCAACCTAACTCCAAACTCTTAGCTTTGGCACACGAGCTAAGTTCGCTTTCTTCAGTCCGATTCCGCCAATTTCAAGACAGAATCGAGTCACTCGAGATGAAGGATTGGAGATCGTTTCCAGTCATCTCCATGCCGCCGGCTCGATGGCCAAAACTTACCGATGGGGGGCGAAAGTACTCATTTTCTGAGGAGCGAGAATTGGTGAGAAACAAGATGCGAGCGGCTCTGCGAATCTGCGTCTACAATGGGTTTCAGCATGTCGTCATCGGCGACTTCGGCCTGGGCAATGGCTACCGCAACCCGCCCAAAGAGCTAGCAGAACTATGGCGAGAAGTCTTTCTCTACGACCCAGAGTTAAGAGGCCAGTTCTCTGCCGTCATGTTCGCCTTCGAGGACGACAGGCAGTGCACGGCGAAATGCATCCTCGATGACATCGCCAAGAAGTCCAAGGGTGGCACCAGCAGCTCGTCGAAAAGCAAGTCCAAGAGCAGTTCGTCCTCGTCATCCGGCTCCAGCAGCAGCTCCTCCAGTCACAAGAGCGATTTCAAAATCTTCAGCGACATTTTTGCTCCTCACGAGATCGCGAGAGTGCGAAGCCAACCCGATCCACGCTACGCCTTCTCTGCCATCATGGACGGTTCTTGACCGACACGTTCTTGGCGCATCACTGACGGGTTGATTGTCTCAGTCGGGGCAGCACTCAACATGATTCAGTGAGACTGGGGCGTACGTCAAGCGGGCTGAGGCGGCATAACCTGGGAGGAAAGATTTGGCTTTCAGCGCAACTCGTCATGTCGACAGGAAAGGTCACAAACGAAGGGTGTTTGTGTGTCTCGTAACCCATGCACCCGTACGCCATTAAGCAGCCGCTTCCCTGTCCGGAACCTCCTATTGGTTCACAACTACCAGGAAGGGAACTTGTGTCCGCATTATTTGGTCAGCCTCACAGTCTAGCAGCCCACGCTCCTTTCTTTTTCTTTTCTTTATTTTTTGTCCCCTGCACTCCTTGGGCTGAGGCTCCTCTCAATCCCGAAGGACCCCAAATCTACAACGTCGGGCGTCAACATGTCCGGACCGGTCTATTGGGCAGGTGTCATGGTTTTCTCTGGGATTTTCTTTCTTTCCCAGTTCACGGGAGCCTGGTTCACACCTTGGTTGGCATTGTTTGCGGGTTGTCTTGCGGCTGGCGGCGTTCTGACTACCTAGGTAGCTGTGAGGCCTGGTAGGGATGTGGGTAATCTGGGGGGTACGGAAGCTTTGGAAGGCGTTTGGTCTTTTTGACAAGGGTCAAATCTATTCCCCTCGCAGTCTCAATCTGAATCCCGTCTTTTTTTAAGCATCACTGGCATCCCACAACCCCAAGAATCCAAGAACACCAGCGGTCTGGGTGCAAACATCGAGGCGCCGGTTCCGAGGTTCGCAGCCTGCGTCGAATCGGACGTGATTTCCTGCCGCCTAGTCTTCGTCGTGACATTTCAAATCGTTCAGTGACACAAGAAACAAGTGCGTGTTCACGGCCTGTGTCGCCAACGTGCCCCCCACCTCCTTTTGCAATACCATATCATTCAAGCCTCGACACATCAAAGCTACTGTTTGCCGATCTCGTCGTGAGGCTGATTCAACGTACGTTTCTAAGTTTGGCCATCAAACGATCAAGACTTTTTCGCTCGGCGCTGATGTATGCTTGAGAAGCATTCTACCTTGCCAAGGGCACCCTCAGCGCCAACGGCAAACCCAAAATCCGCAGTCATCGAGAACTGTCCAGCACGTGCCGCAGCGGCGCGTCAGGCGGGAGTATTCAACAAGAAGAAGAAGAAGAAGAAGAAAAGCAAGCTGCGGTAGCCTTGTTCGCGTCCCATAGGCTGCGACGTCCTATGAAGGGCAGTTCTCGGAAGGGAGAAGAAAGGCACTTTGCGCGAAGTCTCTCCATTCGTTGCTTGGTAATGATGAGCGACGGCAAGTGATCCAGCGCGCAGATTGATAGGCTGGGATGGCTCGGCGGTCAGGAATGATCTTCGACAGGGCTCTGCCTCGACGGAGAACCGCATGCTTGCTTTTGCGGGAGCTGACATGATTCCAGGCGCAAACAATGCTCCTTGATGTCTTCGTCATTATGTAGGAAACCTCGGCAAAATCAGCGGCAGGGTCCCCAAATCCAAATACCCCAACCCCTGTCCCCGAATCAAGATCATGACCAGGGGCGTACGATCATCTCGATGCCTGGGTATCAGCGCACATCCCATTTTACCCACCCCTTCTTCTAACAACCCAACATCACCAAGTCGAACTTCTGAAAGGGTTAGGAGGACACCCAGGAGGGAGACAGCGGCCCCGGAGCAGTGCCCGCCAGCTTTCACCATTTTTACTTGACCGGAAGGCTGGCTGCCGCGGAGTCATTTCTGCGATAGCGCCTTTGGCCGAGACACGCAGACCTGCTTACGGCCTTTAGGAGGCGGAAAACCCGAGGTTCATTGCGGAGTCTCTGGGTCCCACTCGAATTTTGAAAAACAAGCAAAAGCAGAACAACATCCCAAGTCCATGGTTAGGATGTCAGGGGGATCAGAGTTTGCGGATTGGGGGGGATAGGGAGAGGGAATGTTTTTCGACCCCTGAACTGGGCTGACGCCACTCGAGCCCGACCACGCGGAACCGGAGAGGACATCACCAGTCGGGGGACTTTCTCGTGCAGGCCCTTGCATAGCCCTTCCAATCATGCTCGACACGGGATCCTCGAACCAGCTCCCTGCCCATTCCGCGGAGTGGTCGGTTACACAGACGCATACGCATACGCATACACCGAGATGGCCCACGCCGGTATGAGGGCCATATGAAGAGGCGCGGGAGACAGCTCGCGAGGACTATCTCTTTAGGGAGGCCATGTTCGTCATCCCGCTCTTCTTTTGGGAGGACTCAGAAATAAACACTGTTGCTTTTCCTGTGCATGGTCTGCTTGGCTCTTCCGATTTGGCAACCCGGAGCCCAACGACACACTCGCCATGCCAGTCGTTCATCGCCCACGGCATTAGGGACGGTTCATCCCATCTGCGGCTCCTACCGGTTTTCCCGTTGACTGACCGCCACCTGTTTCTCCAGTGTCTTGTAACGATCTAACGGATGTTGACATGGGACGAGACGGGAAGCTGCCCTTGGCGGGGGTGGGAAAAAAGAAGAGTTGAATTTGACCTCGATTTTCCCAAGCCGGATTCTTGCCCCGAACACGCCCCGAACCGTGGCATGTTGCGCGAGTTTCCTGTTCACCGCCCTCCGGAAGAGACTCGAGCAACATATCGCGACACTCCCGGCCGTGAGAGTTTCCTCCTTTGGCATGTTGTAGCGACCGAGACTCAGTCCACGGTCTTCGTCCGGGACGCGGATCCGGCCTATGATGGGTGTTCCAGTCTTATGTCTATTGAGACACCCACGGCCGCCTCACAGGGAATCTTACAAGGCCCCCTCGCCCGCGAAAAGCAAATGCACCACCGATCTACATCAGGGATTCACCACTTGCGACATCTCTCCCATCTGCCCCCGCCCATCCTCTCGGTCAAAGACCTGTCCAACTGACGGGAAGGCTGGGCGTCGATCATTGCATGTCGACCGCCTTCCAGATCATGCGCCTCATCCTCCTCCTCCGCCCGTCGACCGCAGGCTTTGGATTCGGAAATGGGGCTGCAACGAGGGAGTGGGGGAAGGGGAGTTGGGGGGACGCGGCAGGCTGCATGTTTCACTTTTTCTGGGTTCGAGGACGACCGCTCGTCTCTCGCTTGACTACACACGAAAAGGCTTGGTCGGCGGTTACGTATCTACATGTATGCGAATTCGGCCTAATGTACGAGTACCCGGATTGTGCAAGAGTACCCAACAGGTGAGCCGAGCCCAATTTCCTGCAACGGACGGAGAACAAACAAAACAATGGGAGACTAGACGGAAGACGCGGGCCACTGTTTCTCTCGTACACCCACAAGTTGTCTCGGCTAGAAGAATGCTTTCCTTGCCAAACTACAATGTCGTAATCTGTCCCCATATCGTGCGAAGCTTGGCCAGGCGTTAGGATCCGTAGTTCCCCATACCGACGAAAGGTCTGTGTCGCTTTTCCCAGTTCGTCGGTAGCGGCGCAGTTGAGCACTCGCTAGGTTGGCAGGTTGGGTTAGTCAGTGTCTTTCGCGGATCCGTAACACTTTTTGTCGTATATCAGATATCAGATCTCATAATCTCACTTGATCAGAATTTCCGATCGCATTTCTGGTTTGGCTTCAGGAATTTGACAAACAGGGAGGACGCTGTCTTCGTCTTTGCTTGATCAGATGACAGGTCTGCCGGCACGCACGCGCCCTTTGAGGAAAATAACCCAGCTTGGGCTCACTACGTAAACCAACCCTATCCGTCCTGTCGGAGCCTGCGCCGAGAGATCAGTGTCTCTCGACAAATGACGCCGTTCTTGGGAGGTTTAAGTTCTGTCGGTGACAGCGAGGATCACTGAGCGAGGGCGTTCGCTGCCTGGGCAGACTAGGTCGTGTTGGGTTGCTTTGGAATCTAACTCCAAGTCCATGTCTGGTTTCCCTGCAAAACGGGTGGTGATTCTTGCGGTAGATTTCGATGCTATAATTTCGATCGGTTTATTTGTTGCGATGACGACCGTACAGAACATAATGCCACCGAGGAGACACAAAGGTAGGACTCGAGTTACCAGGGAGGCGAACCGGGCAGTGCAACATGGCCTCGGCACCATTGACTTGTATTTCGATCCGCTTGGGACTTAGACAAGCCGGTGGGGAAGCGCGTAGAGAAGAGCTGCTCAAGAACTGAGGACGAAGGTTCGTCTCGACTGCTTCAGGGGGAGCCACCGTTAACGTCGGTCAGGTATCATACGCAGTTTAGTGACGAAAGTTTGGTCTCATGGCCAGCGCGCACCGCTGCTCGCGAGATCTCCCTACAAGCAGTAGCGAAGGATAGCGTGAGACATGCAATGCCATAGAAGTCGACCGCGTAATGGCACATTTGCCACTTGACGACCGTCGCTAACAGGAAAACTGAGGTGTGACGACTCGAGGATCGCCGGCTTGCAGTTGGCTCCTGATATTCGATATTCAAAAGTGCTTCACGTGTGATCGGACCCGAGGGATGCAGTCAGTTCAGCATAAGCTGGAGGTATTCTTTTGCTGTTGTTCTCGACCCCACCGACACCAAATGTATATGCAGTTCTGAAGACGCTCGAAACATCGAAAATCCCACACCACCACTCCGCTTAACCGTCTTACTTTCCCTACCAGTAATTAGGCCTCAAACCGGCAAAGCCCGCCAAGGCGTTGGCATCTGTCAACGGGTCGTCCCTCTTCCTCTGGCCGGATAGCTGAAAGGTCAGTTAGCATACACGTATGAGTAGTGGGTGAGTAGGGTTATACCTCGAGCTGAACACTCCTGTGAAGATGCACAAGCCAGTCGACGTAACTCTGGGCCTCATTGTTCCTGTCCTCCACTAGCATGCGCGCAAACTCGTACTCGGCACCGTCAATACCCTGCCTCGCCAGCTGGATACCCAAGCCCTTGGACCCACGCATCGTCTTCAGGAACTCGACGATGTTGCGAACCTGGGCGTTCAGTTGCGTCTGAAGGATTGGTAGTGACGAGGTGTAAGCGTCAAGGCTTTGCAAAGTGGTCTTGTCCTCGCCGAATAGGTCTGCGATGAGGTTTGGTGATGTCTGCGAGTGGAACCAAAGCAGACATTGCTGGCCGTTATCGACGAGGTAGACGCCGCCAGGCTCTACACGAGAGAAGGACGTTCTGATCGCTGGAGGTACCTTGAGGTGGCCTGACTCATCGGGGAAGCCATCCTCAGGGGCAAGGTTATGAATGGGGATCATGCGGGGGTAGAGGTATAAGCTAAGTTCCATGGCTCCCATAGACCGAATCATACGCATTTCATGCACTCTCCTGTCGGAGCTCTCGTTGCCGCCCTTGAAGGCGCGACACTTGATCAGCCCAAGCATGTACATGGAGAACTCCTTCAGCCTCTCAGGCATGACAAGTTGACCATCTGGTTGAGCCGCAGTCAGGAAGTTCTTACGGTAGCAAGACAGTACATCGATTGATCTTTCGGTGAGGTGGTTGCGGACGTCCTTCAGAGTCGCAGAGGTCGTGGCTAGTTTCGTGCTTGCCTCCTTAGCGAGAATGGCAACCACAGCATCCTGGTCAATGAATTTGACAGAATCTCTCGGGTTGTCACAGACACTGGCTATGATGTTGGAGCAGCGTACTCTGCGTTGACCAGAAGCTGTGGTGTAAAGAAGCGCACACTGGAAGTGCGCATCCAGCTTCGAGTCAAGCTTTCCGTCGTACGAGAATGTGACACCCATGGCCTTATCGGCATCGATGACCCCGATTTCAAGGTCAGCACCAAACGTGTGATGAATGAAATTCCCGTGATAGCCGTTGATCTGCAACCCATTCGAACAGCGCACCTTCATCAAAGCCTGGAAACCAGTCTCGCGGGTGACAGCGTGCTTGATCTCCATCGATAGCTTGGTGTTATCACGCGCGCCGATGAAGTTCGGGTAATAGAACGTCTCGCCACCTGTTGAAGCGGCAACGTGGCCGACGGTTGCGATGTCGAGGTAGCCACCGGACGGAGAGGCCAGGAAGAAGTCAGAGCCGATGCCACTAGCGACCATCTTCTCGGCAACCTTCTTCCACGCTGGGTGCTCGGTGGAGAAGAGCTTCTTGTCAATCTCGCCACCAGGATGCTTGCCGTCATCCCTCAGGAACAAGCGACCAGGGCCCCAAGTGGGGAGAGCAGCAAGAGAGCAAACGATCTTTCCTCCCGTTTTCTCCAAAGCAGCGACAGCCGAGTTAAGGGTAGCGAGCAGTGCAGGTTCGGGATTCTTGATATTGGAGAACATGGTAGGCAACATAGTGAGCAACGAAGTGATGACATCCCTGGACTTGTTAGTCTTTTTGCTTACGAACTTGGAGCTTTGTACCTTACTTGGATTCATAGGGGTCGACGAAGAGACCATCACTCAGGGGAACAAAGGGGTCCTCAAGATCCGGCATAATCATCATCTGAGCTTGGTCCAGAGAGGGCTACGCCTGTCAGTCACTGGCTCTTGAGATGGAAGTCAGACTATCTGTGAATCACTCACGTTGACGTTGTAGAAATGAATGTCTTTGTCGTATGTCACGAATCCGACCTTGGCTCCCTCAGGAATGATGCGCTTAGGCTCGCCGTTCTCATCGCGCTCAGCGTCCTGGCCGCCGTACAGAGCAGCAAGAATGCCCTCACAGAAGGACTCGATAAATCCCTTGTTGAAAGACTCCTGAGTGACATCAATTACGAACAGCCAGCGCAGACCGGTAGGCTCCTTGGTCCAGTACTCCTTCGGCACAACGAACTCGACCGTGCCCCTTGTGAGCTCAGGACGTTGATCTCGGTCTACTCTTACGCCCTGAGGAGTGAGGGCAGAGAAGTACTCCGAGGGCGTTTCATTGGGATAAGTGCATAGGTTGCAAACAAACTTATTGCCGCCGGATCGAAACATCATGAATGGGTTGATGTAAGCTCTGCAACGGCGACACCTAGGGGGGCCAGACTCGCCAAAGTCTAGCACGGGAATTTCGAGCTCACCAGGCTGCAGAGAAGCCATTGGCTGCAGAAGCAATCCCAAGGGAAGACCAGTCAGAGCGAGACCTTCGGCGTTCGCGGGAATGCTGTTCAATGTCAAGCGCGCAAACTTGGGCGATGCATTGCCCTGGTCGTAAGCAACGTAGGACACCGTCGCCGGGGGAGGCAAGTGTTTCTCGAAGGTGGGGTAGACATTCGTGAAGTAGTGTTGTTGGAGGGAATCGCGGGAGACGGGAACACTCGGGAGGTCGTCGAGGGAAAGCTTCCGGTGGCCACTGGTTTGGACTACAGCGGGAGGCCCACCCATATCAGCACCGTTCCGCGCCGCAAACTCGGCCTGCGATGCAGGCATGCCGGGTGTGAACGTCTGGCCAGCGGCAGCCGGGAACTGGTTCATCGCCGGGGTGATTTGCGGGTTGATGTATTGCGCCTGCGAGGGGTCGGCATTGAGGAACGCGGTGGCAGGGGTGCCGGCGGGAGGGATGCCATTGAAGGCTTGTGACGAGCCCGTCGCCTCGACCTGGTGGTATGCGTGGCGATCCTTCCTCTTCTTCCTGATTGTGTTGTGGCCATCACCGGCACCGAGAGACATGCCACCCATTTGCGCAGCCAAGCTCTCCTGAGATTGAAAACCTGGGCTCTGCGCATACGGCTGACCTTGAGGAGCACCGTATTGGGAGCCCTGCGGTGGTGCAGAGCCGGGCATGGGCGGTTGACCGCCATAGTATTGTTGTCCTGGGGGAGGAGCGCCGTAGGCGGCTCCCTGCTGGTATTGCTGCTGCCCCGCGATGGGAGAGGAGAACTGAGGAGGTGCGGGCTGCGTCGATCGATCTGGATTTGAGGGGTCCTGCTCTCCCTGACCCAGGTGGTGATACTGACTGAGATCGGACATGTTTGCAAGCCTTGGTTGATAGACGGCTGCTTAGGTGTTGGGTGATCTGAGAGATCTGGCTCGGTCTCGATGTTCGGGGCCCGAATTAATTGCGGGTAGCTACCACTGGGTTGGGACGGAATTTGGAGCTGTTGTACGCCGTCAACGAATCGAGGATGGCGATCCGGAGGAAACTGTCACAATTGCGCACGCATCTAAGAGTGCGCCATTCTCCGCAGAAATTCGAGTCTTTCGTCGTTCAAGGACCAGCCGTCTCGTCCAAGAGAGAAGTGACAGCTTAAACAGTGTCCCCTTCCGGACACGGATTGACCTCGACTCGACAGGGATCTAGACCAAATTGACACGATAACTTTCCGACACGTTTTTCCAGACCGATGTCCACTAGCGGGACAGATTGCTAAAGCTCCCGTCCCGTCTGGTCCAACAGCTCATGCAGCTTCGGTGGACGGAAGAACGCGACGCCGCTCCGAAGCCAATGGAACCCGAGGTCACCAAGGCACCTTACTATCGGCCTAAGGTAGGCACTAGACACCTACCTTAGTGTGGAGCTCTCGGTAGCCCCTGCTCTCAGCATCGGCCGTGCCTGAGCTGTTCCGTCAGTACGTACCTTTCCTGCATCGCATCCTGGTTCGTACCTGTCTTGTTCTGCGTCCTGGATTCTTTTACGCGACACCCCGTCTACAACTCTGAAAGCTCACCAGTTGATTTGACTGCGCGTCCACCGTCTCTGGCTATCGCGCCAGCGCCATGCCCATCGCATTGACGATCAAACTTCGAATCTATCTCCGGTAGATTTTAGTTCTGGTTGAGAAATCCGGACGATGCGTCGCGACTCCTCGCTATAGACAGCAATCATGTTTACCTTCTGTCCGCTGCAGGGCGCTCTGTCTGAATCCTCAGCGTCGCAATCAATCCTAGAACTCGATGGAGGTGTCAAGATCCTCATTGACTTGGGTTGGGACGAGTCTTTCGATGTTGAGAAGCTGCGGGAACTTGAGAAGTATTCCTTCCCAGGCCAGACGCTACGTCTTCAAGGCTGACTTCTTCGCAGACAGGTCCCGACGCTGTCGCTCATACTACTGACCCATGCCACGACATCGCACTTGGCAGCGTTCGCACATTGCTGCAAAAACTTTCCCTTATTTACCAGAATCCCCGTGTATGCAACACGACCTGTAATCGACCTCGGTCGCACCCTGACCCAGGATCTCTATGCCTCGACCCCTCTGGCTGCCACCAAAATTCCCTACGGCTCTCTGAGCGAGGCTGCATACTCTTATACCCAGCAACCAACTGCCGACAACGATTTCCTCTTACAAGCTCCGACTCCTGAAGAAATCACTCGATACTTCTCTCTGATCCAACCACTCAAGTACTCTCAACCTCACGAACCGCTCCCTTCGCCGTTTTCCCCGCCTCTCAATGGGCTTATGATTACAGCCTACAACGCCGGCCACAGTCTTGGAGGAACGATATGGCATATTCAGCATGGTCTCGAATCAATTGTTTACGCCGTGGACTGGAACCAGGCGAGAGAAAACGTTTATGCGGGAGCTGCCTGGTTAGGAGGAGCTGGACGAGGCGGTGCCGAAGTCATCGAGCAACTGCGAAAACCGACTGCTCTCGTATGCAGCAGCCGAGGCGCAGAGAAGGTAGCACAGGGAGGTGGTCGCGTGAAACGTGACGAGCAGCTCGTCGACATAATCAAGCTCTGCATCAGCAGAGGAGGAACTTGTCTCATCCCCGTCGACTCGAGCGCTCGTGTCTTGGAGATTGCCTACCTCCTAGAGCATGCATGGCGTGTTGATTCGGAAGCTGAAGAGAGCAGTCTCAAGGCAGCCAAGCTGTACCTTGCCGGAAGGAACATGTCAAGCACATTGCGATATGCGCGAAGCATGCTGGAGTGGATGGATGACAACATTGTTCGGGAGTTTGAGTCGGTCGCTGACGGTCAACGCAAGGCGAATGGCGCAGATGGCAAGAGCAAAGAGGCTGTGCCCTTTGACTTTAGGTATCTCAAACTTGTCGAGCGCAGGGCGCAGATTGAGAGACTGCTCTCCATCGGCGGTGGCAATGTTCAAGCGGAGGGCAGAGTCATCCTTGCAAGCGATGACACTCTGGAGTGGGGTTTTTCGAAAGATTTAATACAGGGTCTGGCTAAAGACTCAAGAAACCTAGTGATTCTTACAGATAAGCCCCCCAAGTCTCGTCCGGACCAGCCGTCAATAGCGAGAACCCTCTGGGACTGGTGGACGGAACGACGAGACGGCGTCTCGGTTGAGCAGTCTAGTGGTGGTGACAGCATTGAGCTCGTGTACGGCGGCGGCCGTGAACTGGAAATCCACGAGGCCAAGCGTCAAGCGCTCGAAGGCGAGGAACTCAGCATCTACCAACAATGGCTCGCAACGCAGCGTCAGCTTCAGGCCACTCAGCAAGGAGCTGGCGGAGCCTCATTACAGGCAACGGCAGACGCTGCTGATGATGTCTCATCAGAGTCGTCCTCTGACTCCGGCGAATCCGACAATGAGCAGCAAGGAAAGGCTCTTAACATATCGACGACGATGGGCCAGGCGACACGCAAGAAGGTCGTTCTCACCGATGAGGATCTGGGTATCAACATTCTGACAAAGAAGCGTGGCGCATACGACTTTGACGTAAGAGGCAAGAAAGGTCGTGAACGATCATTTCCCCTGGTTATGCGCCGCAGACGCGATGACCAGTTTGGTGATGTCATTCGACCTGAGGATTATCTAAGAGCTGAAGAAAAGGAAGAGGATGTACCAGACGCCGATATACGGAGAGATCACGAGGACGATCCGCTAGGAAAGAAGCGCAAGTGGGAAGATGCGAGCAGCAAGGGTGCAAACAAACGCCCAAACGCGAGAGCCGGAGACGACCAGGATGCCATGGCGTCCGAAGACCACGTTGCTGATGAGCTCGACGACGTGGAGGACACTGTCGAGGAGGAGATACAAGGCCCGTCCAAATTGGTCGTTTCGACGCAGAAGATCACGGTCAATATGCGCATCGCTTACATCGACTTCAGCGGACTACACGACAAGAGGAGTTTGAACATGTTGATACCCCTTATTCAGCCTAGAAAGCTGATTTTGGTTGGCGGCACCACGGAGGAGACAACAGCTCTTGCAGCGGACTGCAAGAAGGCACTAGCCGCGCAAATTGGAGCATCTGAGGAAAGCGTGATTGACGTCTACACCCCTTCGATGGGCACTTGGGTTGACGCCAGCGTCGACACGAATGCTTGGGTCGTCAAACTGACCGACAGCCTGGTCAAGAAGCTCAAGTGGCAGAACGTGCGGGGGCTCAGCATCGTCACTATCACAGGCCAGCTTGTGGCAGAAGCTCTCCAGACCACTGAGAAGGACGACGGGGCCAATAAGCGACAAAAGACTGACGCCGAGGACGATGACGCGATCAAGGAGGACGAAGCCCATGTTGAAGTCGTACCAGCGCTGGACCTTCTACCGATGAACATGACGTCGGCGGTGCGATCCGTAGCACAGCCGCTACACGTCGGCGACCTCAGGCTCACAGATTTGAGAAGAGCGATGCAATCGGCGGGATACACAGCCGAGTTCAGAGGCGAGGGTACGTTGGTAATCAATGGTGCGGTAGCAGTCAAGAAGACGAGCACCGGCAAGGTGGAGGTGGAGAGCGTGGGTATTACGGACGCCGCGACGATGATGCAGCACAGAAGCACCTTTTACGAGGTGAAGAGGATGATTTACGATGGTCTGGCCGTGGTCACTGGGGCTTGAAGATCTGTTCGATCTTTGGGATCGTTGGTCCGGATTTGGACATGTCATGTTATAGTACGTAAAATGGATTCTCAGATTTACCAGCCTAAATAGACGAGCCTCAAGACCTAGGTCTCGGTCTCGATGAAATTATCCTAGCAGGGTGACAAGATGAGCAGATACAAGGTAATTTGACTTGTTCCCGGTGTCATCACTGCCTAGTCAGCTTCTTTTGCTTGTGTTGTCGATATCAATTCATGAGTCCAGCCTGTCTGCTTTTTTCTATTGCCAAGTATTACGCGCCGGGAGTTTTCATTGTCATTCTCGTCCTTGCAAATCATTTCCGTTTCGCACAACTTGTACGACCAGTAGCATCTGGCCTGAGTCACTTGGCATCTCAAGCATACGCAAGTTCGGATCATAAGGCCATGGGGTTTGTCACTAAATCTCTCATATTTTCTTTTCGAAGATACACTAGCCGTCCACAAGAAGACCGAGTTGGAAGACAATATCATCTACGAGGCCATGATCGTAAAACAAGCGCGATTCTCGTCACCAACTCTGCTTAGTTGATCTTGGTTCGACATGGACGTGAATACGACAGCAACGCGGATCCTCGGCGGCCATCATCGCCACTGGCAACGCCGATACTTTGCGCACGAAGCCGAGGACGGACGATGAGTTGCGCCAAAATGGAGGGGAGACGTTCTTTTAGAGAATGTTCTCATGCATGGGAAGCTCAGAGGGGCGGCACCAGGAGCAGCCCCTGTTGAAATTGAATTGAAGAGTTGAAATTCTGTCGCGGAGCTGGGTCGACGAGAAAGGGCCCCCTCCTGCCTGACTTTCAATGCCGCTTGGCGCAGGTTTGGGGATTCAGTCCGATCGCGTCCCCCGTCTCGTATGCGAGGAATCCCCTGGACCAGAAAGAGCAAACGTTTTTTTTTTTCCCTGCTGACTGTTCGTGAGTTGCCGTCATCTGATATCCGCTGCCGCACCTAGCCGCGCTCATTGGATTTGTCGTCCCGACTGTGATGGCGCGCTTTCCATGCAAGCAGCAGCGTCTGAGCCCAGTCTCAGTAACTCTTGACGATGTGGGCGATGTCTGGGATTGTTTTTGAGAGTGAAGAGACGGATGCTCGCAGCGGAGATTTTGTTTTGCTTGCAAGCATGCGTTATGAAGTCTGCTCTAGGGGAACCGTTTGCCTGGGCGATTGCTATTTAGCTCGATAGGTTACTCCAATCTTTTTGTCAAGGTTTCTCGACGTAGAAGGAGCGCTTCTGCCCCGGTCAAGATTCTATTGCGAGATTGTTGTTGGCTTCGATGAGGCTTTGCTTTTTTCCAGGCTTTGGACTCTCGCTCGCTTGTTTCTCTTATGGCTGACGAAAGCTGGGCTTGGTAGTATTTCTAAATACTGAATATATATTGCGAGACCCAGTACTTGCGAGAAAACTTAATGAAGCCGGCCAGTCAAAGATGCTGGACAGAAGGGTGAAAAGCAATGGGACTGCGTCATCGGGATTTTTTACCTTTCACATCAATAAGCAATCCCGTCTCGGCTGAGGATGAGTTGGACTCATTTGTCAATTGCTCAGCTGCCGAGATACTTGGGCATTATGTTGATTGCTTCTTCCTTGCTCGCCAATAATAGCCTCGATTGCTGACTGAAACTTCAAGGGTCACGATGACGATAACGATAACGAGCAGCACTATGGGTATGGGGACAGCACCGCGATAATCGAGGATGGCGAGGACGGCAAGTAATTGATGGGGATGATGGGCATTGTAACTCACTGCTAACAGCCGTAAACTCGATTTGGGTGAAATTCGTTAAAACGATGGGCATCTCAACTTCTTGTAAGTCTGATATCCTCGAGAACGTAGGAGCGCCTCATCCGTTCTGACTAAGCAGACCGCATGGCTGCTTCCTCGCACGTCGAAGATCTGCATTTTTGATAGCATCGATTTCACGGGTTAGAGCTGTGTCTCGAGGGAAACCCGAAAGCCCGCCAACTTTGCATGCAAGGATTCCTCTGGCGCTTCGTCACTATCCGAACTGTTCAAATAACAGGGTTGGGAATTAGTCAGGTTTAGTTAAAAAATTATTCAAATTAGTCAAAGCTTTAGTCACTATATAGAAGATATAGCTAAAATTATAAAAAATATTTTATTAAATCCTAATAGTAGTTATATATACTATATAATTTTCCTAGATTTATATTA